>OX090901.1:24058945-24283981 GCA_944319695.1 Tiphia femorata | reverse complement strand
CCCTAACCCTAACCCTAACCCTAACCCTAACCCTAACCCTAACCCTAACCCTAACCCTAACCCTAACCCTAACCCTAACCCTAACCCTAACCCTAACCCTAACCCTAACCCTAACCCTAACCCTAACCCTAACCCTAACCCTAACCCTAACCCTAACCCTAACCCTAACCCTAACCCTAACCCTAACCCTAACCCTAACCCTAACCCTAACCCTAACCCTAACCCTAACCCTAACCTAACCTAACCTAACCTAACCCTACCTAACCTAACCTAACCCTAACCTAACCTAACCCTACCTAACCTAACCCTAACCTCTTCTAGCTGCTTTCTAACCGGTTAGGATAACCCCTAACCTCTTTTAGCTGCTATCCTAATCGATTAGGGGCACCCTAACCTCTTCTAGCTGCTTTCTAACCGGTTAGGATAACCCCTAACCTCTTTTAGCTGCTATCCTAATCGATTAGGGGCACCCTAACCTCTTCTAGCTGCTTTCTAACCGGTTAGGATAACCCCTAACCTCTTTTAGCTGCTATCCTAATCGATTAGGGGCACCCTAACCTCTTCTAGCTGCTTTCTAACCGGTTAGGATAACCCCTAACCTCTTTTAGCTGCTATCCTAATCGATTAGGGGCACCCTAACCTCTTCTAGCTGCTTTCTAACCGGTTAGGATAACCCCTAACCTCTTTTAGCTGCTATCCTAATCGATTAGGGGCACCCTAACCTCTTCTAGCTGCTTTCTAACCGGTTAGGATAACCCCTAACCTCTTTTAGCTGCTATCCTAATCGATTAGGGGCACCCTAACCTCTTCTAGCTGCTTTCTAACCGGTTAGGATAACCCCTAACCTCTTTTAGCTGCTATCCTAATCGATTAGGGGCACCCTAACCTCTTCTAGCTGCTTTCTAACCGGTTAGGATAACCCCTAACCTCTTTTAGCTGCTATCCTAATCGATTAGGGGCACCCTAACCTCTTCTAGCTGCTTTCTAACCGGTTAGGATAACCCCTAACCTCTTTTAGCTGCTATCCTAATCGATTAGGGGCACCCTAACCTCTTCTAGCTGCTTTCTAACCGGTTAGGATAACCCCTAACCTCTTTTAGCTGCTATCCTAATCGATTAGGGGCACCCTAACCTCTTCTAGCTGCTTTCTAACCGGTTAGGATAACCCCTAACCTCTTTTAGCTGCTATCCTAATCGATTAGGGGCACCCTAACCTCTTCTAGCTGCTTTCTAACCGGTTAGGATAACCCCTAACCTCTTTTAGCTGCTATCCTAATCGATTAGGGGCACCCTAACCTCTTCTAGCTGCTTTCTAACCGGTTAGGATAACCCCTAACCTCTTTTAGCTGCTATCCTAATCGATTAGGGGCACCCTAACCTCTTCTAGCTGCTTTCTAACCGGTTAGGATAACCCCTAACCTCTTTTAGCTGCTATCCTAATCGATTAGGGGCACCCTAACCTCTTCTAGCTGCTTTCTAACCGGTTAGGATAACCCCTAACCTCTTTTAGCTGCTATCCTAATCGATTAGGGGCACCCTAACCTCTTCTAGCTGCTTTCTAACCGGTTAGGATAACCCCTAACCTCTTTTAGCTGCTATCCTAATCGATTAGGGGCACCCTAACCTCTTCTAGCTGCTTTCTAACCGGTTAGGATAACCCCTAACCTCTTTTAGCTGCTATCCTAATCGATTAGGGGCACCCTAACCTCTTCTAGCTGCTTTCTAACCGGTTAGGATAACCCCTAACCTCTTTTAGCTGCTATCCTAATCGATTAGGGGCACCCTAACCTCTTCTAGCTGCTTTCTAACCGGTTAGGATAACCCCTAACCTCTTTTAGCTGCTATCCTAATCGATTAGGGGCACCCTAACCTCTTCTAGCTGCTTTCTAACCGGTTAGGATAACCCCTAACCTCTTTTAGCTGCTATCCTAATCGATTAGGGGCACCCTAACCTCTTCTAGCTGCTTTCTAACCGGTTAGGATAACCCCTAACCTCTTTTAGCTGCTATCCTAATCGATTAGGGGCACCCTAACCTCTTCTAGCTGCTTTCTAACCGGTTAGGATAACCCCTAACCTCTTTTAGCTGCTATCCTAATCGATTAGGGGCACCCTAACCTCTTCTAGCTGCTTTCTAACCGGTTAGGATAACCCCTAACCTCTTTTAGCTGCTATCCTAATCGATTAGGGGCACCCTAACCTCTTCTAGCTGCTTTCTAACCGGTTAGGATAACCCCTAACCTCTTTTAGCTGCTATCCTAATCGATTAGGGGCACCCTAACCTCTTCTAGCTGCTTTCTAACCGGTTAGGATAACCCCTAACCTCTTTTAGCTGCTATCCTAATCGATTAGGGGCACCCTAACCTCTTCTAGCTGCTTTCTAACCGGTTAGGATAACCCCTAACCTCTTTTAGCTGCTATCCTAATCGATTAGGGGCACCCTAACCTCTTCTAGCTGCTTTCTAACCGGTTAGGATAACCCCTAACCTCTTTTAGCTGCTATCCTAATCGATTAGGGGCACCCTAACCTCTTCTAGCTGCTTTCTAACCGGTTAGGATAACCCCTAACCTCTTTTAGCTGCTATCCTAATCGATTAGGGGCACCCTAACCTCTTCTAGCTGCTTTCTAACCGGTTAGGATAACCCCTAACCTCTTTTAGCTGCTATCCTAATCGATTAGGGGCACCCTAACCTCTTCTAGCTGCTTTCTAACCGGTTAGGATAACCCCTAACCTCTTTTAGCTGCTATCCTAATCGATTAGGGGCACCCTAACCTCTTCTAGCTGCTTTCTAACCGGTTAGGATAACCCCTAACCTCTTTTAGCTGCTATCCTAATCGATTAGGGGCACCCTAACCTCTTCTAGCTGCTTTCTAACCGGTTAGGATAACCCCTAACCTCTTTTAGCTGCTATCCTAATCGATTAGGGGCACCCTAACCTCTTCTAGCTGCTTTCTAACCGGTTAGGATAACCCCTAACCTCTTTTAGCTGCTATCCTAATCGATTAGGGGCACCCTAACCTCTTCTAGCTGCTTTCTAACCGGTTAGGATAACCCCTAACCTCTTTTAGCTGCTATCCTAATCGATTAGGGGCACCCTAACCTCTTCTAGCTGCTTTCGGTTTTCAGGCTATCTTCCACCCTAATCCTTCGGCATTACATTACCGAAGAGACTTCTTTCCGTGTGCGAGAGAGAACTCGCCATCTATCGCCGTTGTCTGTACCTTGCGCCACTGGTTCCTCTACCAACCCCTAGATGGCGTATTTTCTCGCACTCGAGATTGTGCCACCGAATGTATACATAAACGGACGAGAGCGCTGTACCAGACGTGGTGTGCTCTTGAGCAGGCTGATGTACAGCATTTTTTGCAATCTCTTAATGAGATGAACGTTAACCACTTTTTTGTATGGCACTTGTATCACTGATTTTTGCGAGAGCAGATGCTGCTGCTTTTGTGTGATACAGCTCGCGGCGCATTGCTTGCGAACCGCATAAGCGTATAAACCATTTTTTCGAATGTCGACGCAAATGGCGCTGAATTATTTGGAGATCCAAATGTTTCGTCCCTTTGTGACATAACGCTCGCGGCGCATTGCTTGCGAACCGCATAAGCGTATAAACCATTTTTTCGAATATCGACGCAAATGGCATTGAATTATTTGGAGATCCAAATGTTTCGTCCCTTTGTGACATAACGCTCGCGGCGCATTGCTTGCGAACCGCATAAGCGTATAACCATTTTTTTCAATCTCAAAGAAATATACCAATAATATTTGGCAGGGGAGATTACTGCTGCCCGTAAGAGATAGAGGGGGTGTGTCTCGGACGTAGCAGAATGTAACGTCAGAATGTGTTTCGCCAAATTACCGACTATAATGTACCTTTTTGCCTCTCTTAGTTCCACGGCGAGGAGCCAGCCATTGCAGATGGCGCGTTTTCCCGTGCGAGACCCCTGTCTGAATTACTCCCATATGGATGGGAAGTCTTATTGTATATAGTCCCTGCTGGAAATGTTTCAAACGCGGTCAGGCAAGCGTTTCCTTGTCAAACAATCGATTAGATGCGGCCTGAAACCCTGCAGCCATGGTTAGGACAGGGTTTCTTTGTCAAACAGCCCCTTATATGTCTACAAGCGCGGAAAGTTTAAAAGCGCGGTTAGGATTGCGTTTCCTTGAGAAACAGTGGATTAAATGCGGCTGGAAACCCAACAGGCACGTTTAGGATTGCGTTTCCTTGAGAAACTGTCGATTAGATGCGACTGGAAACCCTACAGGCGCCGTTACGATTGCGTTTCCTTGAAAAATACCGAATTAGGTGTAGCTGCTAACCCTACAGGCGCGGTTAGGATTGCGTTTCCTTGAAAAATACCGAGTTAGATGTAGCTGGAAACCCTACAGGAACGGTTAGGATCGCGATTCCTTGACAAGCAGTGGATTAGGTGTGCCTCGAAATCCATATAGGGATAGTTAGGACAGGGTTTCCTTGAGAAATAGTGGATTAGAAGCGACTGGAAACCCTACAGGCACGGTTAAGATTGCGTTTCCTTGAGACACAGTGGATTAGATGCGGCTGGAAACTCTACAGGCGCCGTTACGATTGCGTTTCCTTGAAAAATACCGAATTAGGTGTAGCTGGTAACCCTACAGGCGCGGTTAGGATTGCGTTTCCTTGAAAAATACCGAGTTAGATGTAGCTGGAAACCCTACAGGAACGGTTAGGATCGCGATTCCTTGACAAGCAGTGGATTAGGTGTGCCTCGAAATCCATATAGGGATAGTTAGGACAGGGTTTCCTTGAGAAATAGTGGATTAGAAGTGACTGGAAACCCTACAGGCACGGTTAAGATTGCGTTTCCTTGAGACACAGTGGATTAGATGCGGCTGGAAACTCTACAGGCGCCGTTACGATTGCGTTTCCTTGAAAAATACCGAATTAGGTGTAGCTGGTAACCCTACAGGCGCGGTTAGGATTGCGTTTCCTTGAAAAATGACGGATTAGGTGCAGCTGGAAACCCTACAAGCGCGGTTAGGATTGCGTTTCCCTGAAAAATGATGGATTAGGTGCAGCTGGAAACCCTACAAGCGCGGTTAGGATCGCATTTCCATGAGAAACAGTGGATTAGATGCGGCTGAAAACCCTACAGTTGCGGTTAGGATTGCGTTTCCTTGCGAAATAATGGATTAGGTGCAGCTGGAAACCCTACAGGCGCGGTTAGGATTGCGTTTCCTTGTAATATAATGGATTAGGTGCAGCTGGAAACCTTACAGGCGCGGTCAGAATTGCGTTTTTTTGAGAAACGATGAATTAGGTGCGGCTGGAAACCATATAGGGATAGTTAGGACAGGGTTTCCTTGAGAAATAGTGGATAAGATGCGGCTGCAAACCCTACAGGCGAGGTTAGGTTTGCGTTTCCTTGAGAAATAGTGGATTAGATGCGGCTGGAAACCCTACAGGCGCGGTTAGGATGGCGTTTCCTTGAAAAATGATGGATTAGGTGCAGCTGGAAACCCTACAAGCGCGGTTAGGATTGCGTTTCCATGATAAACAGTGGATTAGATGCGGCTGAAAACCCTACAGGCGCGGTTAGGATTGCGTTTCCATGAGAAATAATGGATTAGGTGCAGCTGGAACCCTACAGGCGCGGTTAGGATTGCGTTTCCTTGTAATATAATGGATTAGGTGCAGCTGGAAACCTTACAGGCGCGGTCAGGATTGCGTTTTTTTGAGAAACGATGAATTCGGTGCGGCTGGAAACCATATAGGGATAGTTAGGACAGGGTTTCCTTGAGAAATAGTGGATAAGATGCGGCTGGAAACCCTACAGGCGAGGTTAGGATTGCGTTTCCTTGAAAAATACCGAATTAGGTGTAGCTGGTAACCCTACAGGCGCGGTTAGGATTGCGTTTCCTTAAAAAATACCGAGTTAGATGTAGCTGGAAACCCTACAGGAACGGTTAGGATCGCGATTCCTTGACAAGCAGTGGATTAGGTGCGGCTGGAAACCATATAGGGATAGTTAGGACAGGGTTTCCTTGAGAAATAGTGGATTAGGTGCAGCTCGAAAACCAACAGTGTCGTTAGGATTGCGTTTCCTCGGGAAATACTGGATCGAATGCGACTGAAAACCCTACATGGGTTATTAGGACAGGGCTTCCTTGAGAAATAGTGGATTAGGTGCGACTGTAAACCCAACAGGGTCGTTAGGATTGCGTTTCCTCGAGAAATACTGGATCGAATTCGGCTGAAAACCCTACATGAGTGGTTAGGACAGGGCTTCCTTGAGAAATAGACGATCCGATGCGGCTGGAAACCCTACAGGCGCTGTTAGGATTGCGTTTCCTTGAGAAACGATGATTTAGGTGCGGATGGAAATCGTATAGGGATAGTTAGGACAGGGTTTCCTTGAGAAATAGTGGATAAGATGCGGCTGGAAACCCTACAGGCACGGTTAGGATTGCGTTTCCATGAGAAACAGTGGATTAGATGCGGCTGGAAACCCTACAGGCACGGTTAGGATTGCGTTTCTTCGACAAGCGATGAATATTAAAAATACGAATCGTGGCTGACAAATAAAGATCGGAATTAATTATAAGATTCGGACTGAATGACGGATAGTGGTGATTGACTATTAAAGAATTAAATTAACATGAAAAACGGTTTGATTAACAATTCGTAAAACAGAAAGGCGATTGTGCTAGATTATAATAGAGTTAACATAAAAAGGGCTTGATTCACAAAACAGAACGATATTTACAATGATTCGATGTTGATTGAACGCACGACGGTTGATCTCGTTGGAAAATTGTGATTTCAGAATTTTTATTAGGTGTGGTGTTCGGAAAAGTAATAAAAAGGATTAGAATTATGAAAGGTTGATTGGATGATGCGTCTGTTGAAACGTTACGGTCAAAAACGATTGTAGGAGGATTTGGACGAATAAAGAGAATAAAAGATAAAGGAGATGGTGGTAGTAACTGGATGGTAAAATGTCAGAAAATAGGAAAAAGGAATAAGAATAAAAAGGATTAAAGTGACCAATACGTAAGTGACGTGAAAGATTGCAAACTGGTGAATGAGTACTTACTCGGCTGGTTAGAAAATGAAAAATATGGAAAAGTTGTGGAACTCTGGGCCACCCTGGCTGTTGGTCGGCGGATGTAGAAGATGGTAAACTGACTTTAATATTGAAAAAAAACACTGAAACACTGATGAAGATGCGGCTGCAAACCCTACAGGCATGGTTAGGAATGCGTTTCCATGAGAAACAGTGGATTAGATGCGGCTGGAAACCCTACAGGCACGGTTAGGATTGCGTTTCCTTGACAAGCAGTAGATTAGGTGTGGTTGGAAACCCTAAAGGCGCTGTTAGGATTGCGTTTCCTTGAGAAATAATGAATTAGGTGCGACTGGAAACCCTACAGGCGCGGTTAGGATTGCGGTTCCTTGAAAAATAATGGATTAGGTGCAGCTGGAAACCCTACAGACGCGGTTAGGATTGCGTTTCCTTGAGAAACATTGGATTAGATGCGGCTGGAAACCCTACAGGCACGGTTAGGATTGCGTTTCTTTGACAAGCGATGAATTAGGTAGGGCTGGAAACCATATATGGATAGTTAGGACAGGGTTTCCTTGAGAAATAGTGGATAAGATGCGGCTGCAAACCCTACAGGCGCCGTTAGGATTGCGTTCCTTTGAGAAACAGTGAATTAGGTGCGGCTGTAAACCACATATGCATAGTTAGGACAGGGCTTCCTTGAGAAATAGTGGATTAGGTGCAGCTCGAAAACCAACAGGGTCGTTAGGATTGCGTTTCCTCGGGAAATACTGGATCGAATGCGACTGAAAACCCTACATGGGTTATTAGGACAGGGCTTCCTTGAGAAATAGTGGATTAGGTGCGACTGTAAACCCAACAGGGTCGTTAGGATTGCGTTTCCTCGAGAAATACTGGATCGAATGCGGCTGAAAACCCTACATGAGTGGTTAGGACAGGGCTTCCTTGAGAAATAGACGATCCGATGCGGCTGGAAACCCTACAGGCGCTGTTAGGATTGCGTTTCCTTGAGAAACGATGATTTAGGTGCGGATGGAAATCGTATAGGGATAGTTAGGACAAGGTTTCCTTGAGAAATAGTGGATAAGATGCGGCTGGAAACCCTACAGGCACGGTTAGGATTGCGTTTCCATGAGAAACAGTGGATTAGATGCGGCTAGAAACCCTACAGGCACGGTTAGGATTGCGTTTCTTCGACAAGCGATGAATATTAAAAATACGAATCGTGGCTGACAAATAAAGATCGGAATTAATTATAAGATTCGGACTGAATGACGGATAGTGGTGATTGACTATTAAAGAATTAAATTAACATGAAAAACGGTTTGATTAACAATTCGTAAAACAGAAAGGCGATTGTGCTAGATTATAATAGAGTTAACATAAAAAGGGCTTGATTCACAAAACAGAACGATATTTACAATGATTCGATGTTGATTGAACGCACGACGGTTGATCTCGTTGGAAAATTGTGATTTCAGAATTTTTATTAGGTGTGGTGTTCGGAAAAGTAATAAAAAGGATTAGAATTATGAAAGGTTGATTGGATGATGCGTCTGTTGAAACGTTACGGTCAAAAACGATTGTAGGAGGATTTGGACGAATAAAGAGAATAAAAGATAAAGGAGATGGTGGTAGTAACTGGATGGTAAAATGTCAGAAAATAGGAAAAAGGAATAAGAATAAAAAGGATTAAAGTGACCAATACGTAAGTGACGTGAAAGATTGCAAACTGGTGAATGAGTACTTACTCGGCTGGTTAGAAAATGAAAAATATGGAAAAGTTGTGGAACTCTGGGCCACCCTGGCTGTTGGTCGGCGGATGTAGAAGATGGTAAACTGACTTTAATATTGAAAAGAAACACTGAAACACTGATGAAGATGCGGCTGCAAACCCTACAGGCACGGTTAGGATTGCGTTTCCATGAGAAACAGTGGATTAGATGCGGCTGGAAACCCTACAGGCGCGGTTAGGATTGCGGTTCCTTGAAAAATAATGGATTAGGTGCAGCTGGAAACCCTACAGACGCGGTTAAGATTGCGTTTCCTTGAGAAACAGTGGATTAGATGCGGCTGGAAACCCTACAGGCACGGTTAGGATTGCGTTTCTTTGACAAGCGATGAATTAGGTAGGGCTGGAAACCATATAGGGATAGTTAGGACAGGGTTTCCTTGAGAAATAGTGGATAAGATGCGGCTGCAAACCCTACAGGCGCCGTTAGGATTGCGTTCCTTTGAGAAACAGTGAATTAGGTGCGGCTGTAAACCACATATGCATAGTTAGGACAGGGCTTCCTTGAGAAATAGTGGATTAGGTGCAGCTCGAAAACCAACAGGGTCGTTAGGATTGCGTTTCCTCGGGAAATACTGGATCGAATGCGACTGAAAACCCTACATGGGTTATTAGGACAGGGCTTCCTTGAGAAATAGTGGATTAGGTGCGACTGTAAACCCAACAGGGTCGTTAGGATTGCGTTTCCTCGAGAAATACTGGATCGAATGCGGCTGAAAACCCTACATGAGTGGTTAGGACAGGGCTTCCTTGAGAAATAGACGATCCGATGCGGCTGGAAACCCTACAGGCGCTGTTAGGATTGCGTTTCCTTGAGAAACGATGATTTAGGTGCGGATGGAAATCGTATAGGGATAGTTAGGACAGGGTTTCCTTGAGAAATAGTGGATAAGATGCGGCTGGAAACCCTACAGGCACGGTTAGGATTGCGTTTCCATGAGAAACAGTGGATTAGATGCGGCTGGAAACCCTACAGGCACGGTTAGGATTGCGTTTCTTCGACAAGCGATGAATATTAAAAATACGAATCGTGGCTGACAAATAAAGATCGGAATTAATTATAAGATTCGGACTGAATGACGGATAGTGGTGATTGACTATTAAAGAATTAAATTAACATGAAAAACGGTTTGATTAACAATTCGTAAAACAGAAAGGCGATTGTGCTAGATTATAATAGAGTTAACATAAAAAGGGCTTGATTCACAAAACAGAACGATATTTACAATGATTCGATGTTGATTGAACGCACGACGGTTGATCTCGTTGGAAAATTGTGATTTCAGAATTTTTATTAGGTGTGGTGTTCGGAAAAGTAATAAAAAGGATTAGAATTATGAAAGGTTGATTGGATGATGGGTCTGTTGAAACGTTACGGTCAAAAACGATTGTAGGAGGATTTGGACGAATAAAGAGAATAAAAGATAAAGGAGATGGTGGTAGTAACTGGATGGTAAAATGTCAGAAAATAGGAAAAAGGAATAAGAATAAAAAGGATTAAAGTGACCAATACGTAAGTGACGTGAAAGATTGCAAACTGGTGAATGAGTACTTACTCGGCTGGTTAGAAAATGAAAAATATGGAAAAGTTGTGGAACTCTGGGCCACCCTGGCTGTTGATCGGCGGATGTAGAAGATGGTAAACTGACTTTAATATTGAAAAGAAACACTGAAACACTGATGAAGATGCGGCTGCAAACCCTACAGGCATGGTTAGGAATGCGTTTCCATGAGAAACAGTGGATTAGATGCGGCTGGAAACCCTACAGGCACGGTTAGGATTGCGTTTCCTTGACAAGCAGTAGATTAGGTGTGGTTGGAAACCCTAAAGGCGCTGTTAGGATTGCGTTTCCTTGAGAAATAATGGATTAGGTGCGACTGGAAACCCTACAGGCGCGGTTAGGATTGCGGTTCCTTGAAAAATAATGGATTAGGTGCAGCTGGAAACCCTACAGACGCGGTTAGGATTGCGTTTCCTTGAGAAACAGTGGATTAGATGCGGCTGGAAACCCTACAGGCACGGTTAGGATTGCGTTTCTTTGACAAGCGATGAATTAGGTAGGGCTGGAAACCATATAGGGATAGTTAGGACAGGGTTTCCTTGAGAAATAGTGGATAAGATGCGGCTGCAAACCCTACAGGCGCCGTTAGGATTGCGTTCCTTTGAGAAACAGTGAATTAGGTGCGGCTGTAAACCACATATGCATAGTTAGGACAGGGCTTCCTTGAGAAATAGTGGATTAGGTGCAGCTCGAAAACCAACAGGGTCGTTAGGATTGCGTTTCCTCGGGAAATACTGGATCGAATGCGACTGAAAACCCTACATGGGTTATTAGGACAGGGCTTCCTTGAGAAATAGTGGATTAGGTGCGACTGTAAACCCAACAGGGTCGTTAGGATTGCGTTTCCTCGAGAAATACTGGATCGAATGCGGCTGAAAACCCTACATAAGTGGTTAGGACAGGGCTTCCTTGAGAAATAGACGATCCGATGCGGCTGGAAACCCTACAGGCGCGGTTAGGATTGCGTTTCTTCGACAAGCGATGAATATTAAAAATACGAATCGTGGCTGACAAATAAAGATCGGAATTAATTATAAGATTCGGACTGAATGACGGATAGTGGTGATTGTGCTAGATTATAATAGAGTTAACATAAAAAGGGCTTGATTCACAAAACAGAACGATATTTACAATGATTCGATGTTGATTGAACGCACGACGGTTGATCTCGTTGGAAAATTGTGATTTCAGAATATTTATTAGGTGTGGTGTTCGGAAAAGTAATAAAAAGGATTAGAATTATGAAAGGTTGATTGGATGATGGGTCTGTTGAAACGTTACGGTCAGAAACGATTGTAGGAGGATTTGGACGAATAAAGAGAATAAAAGATAAAGGAGATGGTGGTAGTAACTGGATGGTAAAATGTCAGAAAATAGGAAAAAGGAATAAGAATAAAAAGGATTAAAGTGACCAATACGTAAGTGACGTGAAAGATAGCAAACTGGTGAATGAGTACTTACTCGGCTGATTAGAAAATGAAAAATATGGAAAAGTTGTGGAACTCTGGGCCACCCTGGCTGTTGGTCGGCGGATGTAGAAGATGGTAAACTGACTTTAATATTGAAAAGAAACACTGAAACACTGATGAAGATGCGGCTGCAAACCCTACAGGCATGGTTAGGAATGAGTTTCCATGAGAAACAGTGGATTAGATGCGGCTGGAAACCCTACAGGCACGGTTAGGATTGCGTTTCCTTGACAAGCAGTAGATTAGGTGTGGTTGGAAACCCTAAAGGCGCTGTTAGGATTGCGTTTCCTTGAGAAATAATGGATTAGGTGCGACTGGAAACCCTACAGGCGCGGTTAGGATTGCGGTTCCTTGAAAAATAATGGATTAGGTGCAGCTGGAAACCCTACAGACGCGGTTAGGATTGCGTTTCCTTGAGAAACAGTGGATTAGATGCGGCTGGAAACCCTACAGGCACGGTTAGGATTGCGCTTCCTTGACAAGCAGTAGATTAGGTGTGGTTGGAAACCCTAAAGGCGCTGTTAGGATTGCGTTTCCTTGAGAAATAATGGATTAGGTGCGGCTGGAAACCCTACAGGCGCGGTTAGGATTGCGGTTCCTTGAAAAATAATGGATTAGGTGCAGCTGGAAACCCTACAGACGCGGTTAGGATTGCGTTTCCTTGAGAAACAGTGGATTAGATGCGGCTGGAAACCCTACAGGCACGGTTAGGATTGCGTTTCTTCGACAAGCGATGAATATTAAAAATACGAATCGTGGCTGACAAATAAAGATCGGAATTAATTATAAGATTCGGACTGAATGACGGATAGTGGTGATTGACTATTAAAGAATTAAATTAACATGAAAAACGGTTTGATTAACAATTCGTAAAACAGAAAGGCGATTGTGCTAGATTATAATAGAGTTAACATAAAAAGGGCTTGATTCACAAAACAGAACGATATTTACAATGATTCGATGTTGATTGAACGCACGACGGTTGATCTCGTTGGAAAATTGTGATTTCAGAATTTTTATTAGGTGTGGTGTTCGGAAAAGTAATAAAAAGGATTAGAATTATGAAAGGTTGATTGGATGATGGGTCTGTTGAAACGTTACGGTCAAAAACGATTGTAGGAGGATTTGGACGAATAAAGAGAATAAAAGATAAAGGAGATGGTGGTAGTAACTGGATGGTAAAATGTCAGAAAATAGGAAAAAGGAATAAGAATAAAAAGGATTAAAGTGACCAATACGTAAGTGACGTGAAAGATTGCAAACTGGTGAATGAGTACTTACTCGGCTGGTTAGAAAATGAAAAATATGGAAAAGTTGTGGAACTCTGGGCCACCCTGGCTGTTGGTCGGCGGATGTAGAAGATGGTAAACTGACTTTAATATTGAAAAGAAACACTGAAACACTGATGAAGATGCGGCTGCAAACCCTACAGGCATGGTTAGGAATGAGTTTCCATGAGAAACAGTGGATTAGATGCGGCTGGAAACCCTACAGGCACGGTTAGGATTGCGTTTCCTTGACAAGCAGTAGATTAGGTGTGGTTGGAAACCCTAAAGGCGCTGTTAGGATTGCGTTTCCTTGAGAAATAATGGATTAGGTGCGGCTGGAAACCCTACAGGCGCGGTTAGGATTGCGGTTCCTTGAAAAATAATGGATTAGGTGCAGTTGGAAACCCTACAGACGCGGTTAGGATTGCGTTTCCTTGAGAAACAGTGGATTAGATGCGGCTGGAAACCCTACAGGCACGGTTAGGATTGCGTTTCTTTGACAAGCGATGAATTAGGTAGGGCTGGAAACCATATAGGGATAGTTAGGACAGGGTTTCCTTGAGAAATAGTGGATAAGATGCGGCTGCAAACCCTACAGGCGCCGTTAGGATTGCGTTCCTTTGAGAAACAGTGAATTAGGTGCGGCTGTAAACCACATATGCATAGTTAGGACACGGCTTCCTTGAGAAATAGTGGATTAGGTGCAGCTCGAAAACCAACAGGGTCGTTAGGATTGCGTTTCCTCGGGAAATACTGGATCGAATGCGGCTGAAAACCCTACATGAGTGGTTAGGACAGGGCTTCCTTGAGAAATAGACGATCTGATGCGGCTGGAAACCCTACAGGCGCTGTTAGGATTGCGTTTCCTTGAGAAACGATGATTTAGGTGCGGATGGAAATCGTATAGGGATAGTTAGGACAGGGTTTCCTTGAGAAATAGTGGATAAGATGCGGCTGGAAACCCTACAGGCACGGTTAGGATTGCGTTTCCATGAGAAACAGTGGATTAGATGCGGCTAGAAACCCTACAGGCACGGTTAGGATTGCGTTTCTTCGACAAGCGATGAATATTAAAAATACGAATCGTGGCTGACAAATAAAGATCGGAATTAATTATAAGATTCGGACTGAATGACGGATAGTGGTGATTGACTATTAAAGAATTAAATTAACATGAAAAACGGTTTGATTAACAATTCGAAAACAGAAAGGCGATTGTGCTAGATTATAATAGAGTTAACATAAAAAGGGCTTGATTCACAAAACAGAACGATATTTACAATGATTCGATGTTGATTGAACGCACGACGGTTGATCTCGTTGGAAAATTGTGATTTCAGAATTTTTATTAGGTGTGGTGTTCGGAAAAGTAATAAAAAGGATTAGAATTATGAAAGGTTGATTGGATGATGGATCTGTTGAAACGTTACGGTCAAAAACGATTGTAGGAGGATTTGGACGAATAAAGAGAATAAAAGATAAAGGAGATGGTGGTAGAAACTGGATGGTAAAATGTCAGAAAATAGGAAAAAGGAATAAGAATAAAAAGGATTAAAGTGACCAATACGTAAGTGACGTGAAAGATTGCAAACTGGTGAATGAGTACTTACTCGGCTGGTTAGAAAATGAAAAATATGGAAAAGTTGTGGAACTCTGGGCCACCCTGGCTGTTGGTCGGCGGATGTAGAAGATGGTAAACTGACTTTAATATTGAAAAGAAACACTGAAACACTGATGAAGATGCGGCTGCAAACCCTACAGGCATGGTTAGGAATGCGTTTCCATGAGAAACAGTGGATTAGATGCGGCTGGAAACCCTACAGGCACGGTTAGGATTGCGTTTCCTTGACAAGCAGTAGATTAGGTGTGGTTGGAAACCCTAAAGGCGCTGTTAGGATTGCGTTTCCTTGAGAAATAATGGATTAGGTGCGACTGGAAACCCTACAGGCGCGGTTAGGATTGCGGTTCCTTGAAAAATAATGGATTAGGTGCAGCTGGAAACCCTACAGACGCGGTTAGGATTGCGTTTCCTTGAGAAACAGTGGATTAGATGCGGCTGGAAACCCTACAGGCACGGTTAGGATTGCGTTTCTTTGACAAGCGATGAATTAGGTAGGGCTGGAAACCATATAGGGATAGTTAGGACAGGGTTTCCTTGAGAAATAGTGGATAAGATGCGGCTGCAAACCCTACAGGCGCCGTTAGGATTGCGTTCCTTTGAGAAACAGTGAATTAGGTGCGGCTGTAAACCACATATGCATAGTTAGGACACGGCTTCCTTGAGAAATAGTGGATTAGGTGCAGCTCGAAAACCAACAGGGTCGTTAGGATTGCGTTTCCTCGGGAAATACTGGATCGAATGCGACTGAAAACCCTACATGGGTTATTAGGACAGGGCTTCCTTGAGAAATAGTGGATTAGGTGCGACTGTAAACCCAACAGGGTCGTTAGGATTGCGTTTCCTCGAGAAATACTGGATCGAATGCGGCTGAAAACCCTACATGAGTGGTTAGGACAGGGCTTCCTTGAGAAATAGACGATCCGATGCGGCTGGAAACCCTACAGGCGCTGTTAGGATTGCGTTTCCTTGAGAAACGATGATTTAGGTGCGGATGGAAATCGTATAGGGATAGTTAGGACAGGGTTTCCTTGAGAAATAGTGGATAAGATGCGGCTGGAAACCCTACAGGCACGGTTAGGATTGCGTTTCCATGAGAAACAGTGGATTAGATGCGGCTGGAAACCCTACAGGCGCGGTTAGGATTGCGGTTCCTTGAAAAATAATGGATTAGGTGCAGCTGGAAACCCTACAGACGCGGTTAGGATTGCGTTTCCTTGAGAAACAGTGGATTAGATGCGGCTGGAAACCCTACAGGCACGGTTAGGATTGCGTTTCTTTGACAAGCGATGAATTAGGTAGGGCTGGAAACCATATGGGGATAGTTAGGACAGGGTTTCCTTGAGAAATAGTGGATAAGATGCGGCTGCAAACCCTACAGGCGCCGTTAGGATTGCGTTCCTTTGAGAAACAGTGAATTAGGTGCGGCTGTAAACCACATATGCATAGTTAGGACAGGGCTTCCTTGAGAAATAGTGGATTAGGTGCAGCTCGAAAACCAACAGGGTCGTTAGGATTGCGTTTCCTCGGGAAATACTGGATCGAATGCGACTGAAAACCCTACATGGGTTATTAGGACAGGGCTTCCTTGAGAAATAGTGGATTAGGTGCGACTGTAACCCCAACAGGGTCGTTAGGATTGCGTTTCCTCGAGAAATACTGGATCGAATGCGGCTGAAAACCCTACATGAGTGGTTAGGACAGGGCTTCCTTGAGAAATAGACGATCCGATGCGGCTGGAAACCCTACAGGCGCTGTTAGGATTGCGTTTCCTTGAGAAACGATGATTTAGGTGCGGATGGAAATCGTATAGGGATAGTTAGGACAGGGTTTCCTTGAGAAATAGTGGATAAGATGCGGCTGGAAACCCTACAGGCACGGTTAGGATTGCGTTTCCATGAGAAACAGTGGATTAGATGCGGCTGGAAACCCTACAGGCACGGTTAGGATTGCGTTTCTTCGACAAGCGATGAATATTAAAAATACGAATCGTGGCTGACAAATAAAGATCGGAATTAATTATAAGATTCGGACTGAATGACGGATAGTGGTGATTGACTATTAAAGAATTAAATTAACATGAAAAACGGTTTGATTAACAATTCGTAAAACAGAAAGGCGATTGTGCTAGATTATAATAGAGTTAACATAAAAAGGGCTTGATTCACAAAACAGAACGATATTTACAATGATTCGATGTTGATTGAACGCACGACGGTTGATCTCGTTGGAAAATTGTGATTTCAGAATTTTTATTAGGTGTGGTGTTCGGAAAAGTAATAAAAAGGATTAGAATTATGAAAGGTTGATTGGATGATGGGTCTGTTGAAACGTTACGGTCAAAAACGATTGTAGGAGGATTTGGACGAATAAAGAGAATAAAAGATAAAGGAGATGGTGGTAGTAACTGGATGGTAAAATGTCAGAAAATAGGAAAAAGGAATAAGAATAAAAAGGATTAAAGTGACCAATACGTAAGTGACGTGAAAGATTGCAAACTGGTGAATGAGTACTTACTCGGCTGGTTAGAAAATGAAAAATATGGAAAAGTTGTGGAACTCTGGGCCACCCTGGCTGTTGATCGGCGGATGTAGAAGATGGTAAACTGACTTTAATATTGAAAAGAAACACTGAAACACTGATGAAGATGCGGCTGCAAACCCTACAGGCATGGTTAGGAATGCGTTTCCATGAGAAACAGTGGATTAGATGCGGCTGGAAACCCTACAGGCACGGTTAGGATTGCGTTTCCTTGACAAGCAGTAGATTAGGTGTGGTTGGAAACCCTAAAGGCGCTGTTAGGATTGCGTTTCCTTGAGAAATAATGGATTAGGTGCGACTGGAAACCCTACAGGCGCGGTTAGGATTGCGGTTCCTTGAAAAATAATGGATTAGGTGCAGCTGGAAACCCTACAGACGCGGTTAGGATTGCGTTTCCTTGAGAAACAGTGGATTAGATGCGGCTGGAAACCCTACAGGCACGGTTAGGATTGCGTTTCTTTGACAAGCGATGAATTAGGTAGGGCTGGAAACCATATAGGGATAGTTAGGACAGGGTTTCCTTGAGAAATAGTGGATAAGATGCGGCTGCAAACCCTACAGGCGCCGTTAGGATTGCGTTCCTTTGAGAAACAGTGAATTAGGTGCGGCTGTAAACCACATATGCATAGTTAGGACAGGGCTTCCTTGAGAAATAGTGGATTAGGTGCAGCTCGAAAACCAACAGGGTCGTTAGGATTGCGTTTCCTCGGGAAATACTGGATCGAATGCGACTGAAAACCCTACATGGGTTATTAGGACAGGGCTTCCTTGAGAAATAGTGGATTAGGTGCGACTGTAAACCCAACAGGGTCGTTAGGATTGCGTTTCCTCGAGAAATACTGGATCGAATGCGGCTGAAAACCCTACATAAGTGGTTAGGACAGGGCTTCCTTGAGAAATAGACGATCCGATGCGGCTGGAAACCCTACAGGCGCGGTTAGGATTGCGTTTCTTCGACAAGCGATGAATATTAAAAATACGAATCGTGGCTGACAAATAAAGATCGGAATTAATTATAAGATTCGGACTGAATGACGGATAGTGGTGATTGTGCTAGATTATAATAGAGTTAACATAAAAAGGGCTTGATTCACAAAACAGAACGATATTTACAATGATTCGATGTTGATTGAACGCACGACGGTTGATCTCGTTGGAAAATTGTGATTTCAGAATATTTATTAGGTGTGGTGTTCGGAAAAGTAATAAAAAGGATTAGAATTATGAAAGGTTGATTGGATGATGGGTCTGTTGAAACGTTACGGTCAGAAACGATTGTAGGAGGATTTGGACGAATAAAGAGAATAAAAGATAAAGGAGATGGTGGTAGTAACTGGATGGTAAAATGTCAGAAAATAGGAAAAAGGAATAAGAATAAAAAGGATTAAAGTGACCAATACGTAAGTGACGTGAAAGATAGCAAACTGGTGAATGAGTACTTACTCGGCTGATTAGAAAATGAAAAATATGGAAAAGTTGTGGAACTCTGGGCCACCCTGGCTGTTGGTCGGCGGATGTAGAAGATGGTAAACTGACTTTAATATTGAAAAGAAACACTGAAACACTGATGAAGATGCGGCTGCAAACCCTACAGGCATGGTTAGGAATGAGTTTCCATGAGAAACAGTGGATTAGAT
The DNA here is from genome assembly GCA_944319695.1 of Tiphia femorata. Taxonomy (NCBI): domain Eukaryota; kingdom Metazoa; phylum Arthropoda; class Insecta; order Hymenoptera; family Tiphiidae; genus Tiphia; species Tiphia femorata. The sequence continues at coordinate 24,265,042 of OX090901.1, read as the reverse complement.
GCGGCTGGAAACCCTACAGGCACGGTTAGGATTGCGTTTCCTTGACAAGCAGTAGATTAGGTGTGGTTGGAAACCCTAAAGGCGCTGTTAGGATTGCGTTTCCTTGAGAAATAATGGATTAGGTGCGACTGGAAACCCTACAGGCGCGGTTAGGATTGCGGTTCCTTGAAAAATAATGGATTAGGTGCAGCTGGAAACCCTACAGACGCGGTTAGGATTGCGTTTCCTTGAGAAACAGTGGATTAGATGCGGCTGGAAACCCTACAGGCACGGTTAGGATTGCGCTTCCTTGACAAGCAGTAGATTAGGTGTGGTTGGAAACCCTAAAGGCGCTGTTAGGATTGCGTTTCCTTGAGAAATAATGGATTAGGTGCGGCTGGAAACCCTACAGGCGCGGTTAGGATTGCGGTTCCTTGAAAAATAATGGATTAGGTGCAGCTGGAAACCCTACAGACGCGGTTAGGATTGCGTTTCCTTGAGAAACAGTGGATTAGATGCGGCTGGAAACCCTACAGGCACGGTTAGGATTGCGTTTCTTCGACAAGCGATGAATATTAAAAATACGAATCGTGGCTGACAAATAAAGATCGGAATTAATTATAAGATTCGGACTGAATGACGGATAGTGGTGATTGACTATTAAAGAATTAAATTAACATGAAAAACGGTTTGATTAACAATTCGTAAAACAGAAAGGCGATTGTGCTAGATTATAATAGAGTTAACATAAAAAGGGCTTGATTCACAAAACAGAACGATATTTACAATGATTCGATGTTGATTGAACGCACGACGGTTGATCTCGTTGGAAAATTGTGATTTCAGAATTTTTATTAGGTGTGGTGTTCGGAAAAGTAATAAAAAGGATTAGAATTATGAAAGGTTGATTGGATGATGGGTCTGTTGAAACGTTACGGTCAAAAACGATTGTAGGAGGATTTGGACGAATAAAGAGAATAAAAGATAAAGGAGATGGTGGTAGTAACTGGATGGTAAAATGTCAGAAAATAGGAAAAAGGAATAAGAATAAAAAGGATTAAAGTGACCAATACGTAAGTGACGTGAAAGATTGCAAACTGGTGAATGAGTACTTACTCGGCTGGTTAGAAAATGAAAAATATGGAAAAGTTGTGGAACTCTGGGCCACCCTGGCTGTTGGTCGGCGGATGTAGAAGATGGTAAACTGACTTTAATATTGAAAAGAAACACTGAAACACTGATGAAGATGCGGCTGCAAACCCTACAGGCATGGTTAGGAATGCGTTTCCATGAGAAACAGTGGATTAGATGCGGCTGGAAACCCTACAGGCACGGTTAGGATTGCGTTTCCTTGACAAGCAGTAGATTAGGTGTGGTTGGAAACCCTAAAGGCGCTGTTAGGATTGCGTTTCCATGAGAAATAATGGATTAGGTGCGACTGGAAACCCTACAGGCGCGGTTAGGATTGCGGTTCCTTGAAAAATAATGGATTAGGTGCAGCTGGAAACCCTACAGACGCGGTTAGGATTGCGTTTCCTTGAGAAACAGTGGATTAGATGCGGCTGGAAACCCTACAGGCACGGTTAGGATTGCGTTTCTTTGACAAGCGATGAATTAGGTAGGGCTGGAAACCATATAGGGATAGTTAGGACAGGGTTTCCTTGAGAAATAGTGGATAAGATGCGGCTGCAAACCCTACAGGCGCCGTTAGGATTGCGTTCCTTTGAGAAACAGTGAATTAGGTGCGGCTGTAAACCACATATGCATAGTTAGGACACGGCTTCCTTGAGAAATAGTGGATTAGGTGCAGCTCGAAAACCAACAGGGTCGTTAGGATTGCGTTTCCTCGGGAAATACTGGATCGAATGCGACTGAAAACCCTACATGGGTTATTAGGACAGGGCTTCCTTGAGAAATAGTGGATTAGGTGCGACTGTAAACCCAACAGGGTCGTTAGGATTGCGTTTCCTCGAGAAATACTGGATCGAATGCGGCTGAAAACCCTACATGAGTGGTTAGGACAGGGCTTCCTTGAGAAATAGACGATCCGATGCGGCTGGAAACCCTACAGGCGCTGTTAGGATTGCGTTTCCTTGAGAAACGATGATTTAGGTGCGGATGGAAATCGTATAGGGATAGTTAGGACAGGGTTTCCTTGAGAAATAGTGGATAAGATGCGGCTGGAAACCCTACAGGCACGGTTAGGATTGCGTTTCCATGAGAAACAGTGGATTAGATGCGGCTGGAAACCCTACAGGCGCGGTTAGGATTGCGGTTCCTTGAAAAATAATGGATTAGGTGCAGCTGGAAACCCTACAGACGCGGTTAGGATTGCGTTTCCTTGAGAAACAGTGGATTAGATGCGGCTGGAAACCCTACAGGCACGGTTAGGATTGCGTTTCTTTGACAAGCGATGAATTAGGTAGGGCTGGAAACCATATGGGGATAGTTAGGACAGGGTTTCCTTGAGAAATAGTGGATAAGATGCGGCTGCAAACCCTACAGGCGCCGTTAGGATTGCGTTCCTTTGAGAAACAGTGAATTAGGTGCGGCTGTAAACCACATATGCATAGTTAGGACAGGGCTTCCTTGAGAAATAGTGGATTAGGTGCAGCTCGAAAACCAACAGGGTCGTTAGGATTGCGTTTCCTCGGGAAATACTGGATCGAATGCGACTGAAAACCCTACATGGGTTATTAGGACAGGGCTTCCTTGAGAAATAGTGGATTAGGTGCGACTGTAAACCCAACAGGGTCGTTAGGATTGCGTTTCCTCGAGAAATACTGGATCGAATGCGGCTGAAAACCCTACATGAGTGGTTAGGACAGGGCTTCCTTGAGAAATAGACGATCCGATGCGGCTGGAAACCCTACAGGCGCTGTTAGGATTGCGTTTCCTTGAGAAACGATGATTTAGGTGCGGATGGAAATCGTATAGGGATAGTTAGGACAGGGTTTCCTTGAGAAATAGTGGATAAGATGCGGCTGGAAACCCTACAGGCACGGTTAGGATTGCGTTTCCATGAGAAACAGTGGATTAGATGCGGCTAGAAACCCTACAGGCACGGTTAGGATTGCGTTTCTTCGACAAGCGATGAATATTAAAAATACGAATCGTGGCTGACAAATAAAGATCGGAATTAATTATAAGATTCGGACTGAATGACGGATAGTGGTGATTGACTATTAAAGAATTAAATTAACATGAAAAACGGTTTGATTAACAATTCGTAAAACAGAAAGGCGATTGTGCTAGATTATAATAGAGTTAACATAAAAAGGGCTTGATTCACAAAACAGAACGATATTTACAATGATTCGATGTTGATTGAACGCACGACGGTTGATCTCGTTGGAAAATTGTGATTTCAGAATTTTTATTAGGTGTGGTGTTCGGAAAAGTAATAAAAAGCATTAGAATTATGAAAGGTTGATTGGATGATGCGTCTGTTGAAACGTTACGGTCAAAAACGATTGTAGGAGGATTTGGACGAATAAAGAGAATAAAAGATAAAGGAGATGGTGGTAGTAACTGGATGGTAAAATGTCAGAAAATAGGAAAAAGGAATAAGAATAAAAAGGATTAAAGTGACCAATACGTAAGTGACGTGAAAGATTGCAAACTGGTGAATGAGTACTTACTCGGCTGGTTAGAAAATGAAAAATATGGAAAAGTTGTGGAACTCTGGGCCACCCTGGCTGTTGGTCGGCGGATGTAGAAGATGGTAAACTGACTTTAATATTGAAAAGAAACACTGAAACACTGATGAAGATGCGGCTGGAAACCCTACAGGCACGGTTAGGATTGCGTTTCCATGAGAAACAGTGGATTAGATGCGGCTAGAAACCCTACAGGCACGGTTAGGATTGCGTTTCTTCGACAAGCGATGAATATTAAAAATACGAATCGTGGCTGACAAATAAAGATCGGAATTAATTATAAGATTCGGACTGAATGACGGATAGTGGTGATTGACTATTAAAGAATTAAATTAACATGAAAAACGGTTTGATTAACAATTCGTAAAACAGAAAGGCGATTGTGCTAGATTATAATAGAGTTAACATAAAAAGGGCTTGATTCACAAAACAGAACGATATTTACAATGATTCGATGTTGATTGAACGCACGACGGTTGATCTCGTTGGAAAATTGTGATTTCAGAATTTTTATTAGGTGTGGTGTTCGGAAAAGTAATAAAAAGGATTAGAATTATGAAAGGTTGATTGGATGATGCGTCTGTTGAAACGTTACGGTCAAAAACGATTGTAGGAGGATTTGGACGAATAAAGAGAATAAAAGATAAAGGAGATGGTGGTAGTAACTGGATGGTAAAATGTCAGAAAATAGGAAAAAGGAATAAGAATAAAAAGGATTAAAGTGACCAATACGTAAGTGACGTGAAAGATTGCAAACTGGTGAATGAGTACTTACTCGGCTGGTTAGAAAATGAAAAATATGGAAAAGTTGTGGAACTCTGGGCCACCCTGGCTGTTGGTCGGCGGATGTAGAAGATGGTAAACTGACTTTAATATTGAAAAGAAACACTGAAACACTGATGAAGATGCGGCTGGAAACCCTACAGGCACGGTTAGGATTGCGTTTCCATGAGAAACAGTGGATTAGATGCGGCTGGAAACCCTACAGGCGCGGTTAGGATTGCGGTTCCTTGAAAAATAATGGATTAGGTGCAGCTGGAAACCCTACAGACGCGGTTAGGATTGCGTTTCCTTGAGAAACAGTGGATTAGATGCGGCTGGAAACCCTACAGGCACGGTTAGGATTGCGTTTCTTTGACAAGCGATGAATTAGGTAGGGCTGGAAACCATATGGGGATAGTTAGGACAGGGTTTCCTTGAGAAATAGTGGATAAGATGCGGCTGCAAACCCTACAGGCGCCGTTAGGATTGCGTTCCTTTGAGAAACAGTGAATTAGGTGCGGCTGTAAACCACATATGCATAGTTAGGACAGGGCTTCCTTGAGAAATAGTGGATTAGGTGCAGCTCGAAAACCAACAGGGTCGTTAGGATTGCGTTTCCTCGGGAAATACTGGATCGAATGCGACTGAAAACCCTACATGGGTTATTAGGACAGGGCTTCCTTGAGAAATAGTGGATTAGGTGCGACTGTAAACCCAACAGGGTCGTTAGGATTGCGTTTCCTCGAGAAATACTGGATCGAATGCGGCTGAAAACCCTACATGAGTGGTTAGGACAGGGCTTCCTTGAGAAATAGACGATCCGATGCGGCTGGAAACCCTACAGGCGCTGTTAGGATTGCGTTTCCTTGAGAAACGATGATTTAGGTGCGGATGGAAATCGTATAGGGATAGTTAGGACAGGGTTTCCTTGAGAAATAGTGGATAAGATGCGGCTGGAAACCCTACAGGCACGGTTAGGATTGCGTTTCCATGAGAAACAGTGGATTAGATGCGGCTAGAAACCCTACAGGCACGGTTAGGATTGCGTTTCTTCGACAAGCGATGAATATTAAAAATACGAATCGTGGCTGACAAATAAAGATCGGAATTAATTATAAGATTCGGACTGAATGACGGATAGTGGTGATTGTGCTAGATTATAATAGAGTTAACATAAAAAGGGCTTGATTCACAAAACAGAACGATATTTACAATGATTCGATGTTGATTGAACGCACGACGGTTGATCTCGTTGGAAAATTGTGATTTCAGAATTTTTATTAGGTGTGGTGTTCGGAAAAGTAATAAAAAGGATTAGAATTATGAAAGGTTGATTGGATGATGCGTCTGTTGAAACGTTACGGTCAAAAACGATTGTAGGAGGATTTGGACGAATAAAGAGAATAAAAGATAAAGGAGATGGTGGTAGTAACTGGATGGTAAAATGTCAGAAAATAGGAAAAAGGAATAAGAATAAAAAGGATTAAAGTGACCAATACGTAAGTGACGTGAAAGATTGCAAACTGGTGAATGAGTACTTACTCGGCTGGTTAGAAAATGAAAAATATGGAAAAGTTGTGGAACTCTGGGCCACCCTGGCTGTTGGTCGGCGGATGTAGAAGATGGTAAACTGACTTTAATATTGAAAAGAAACACTGAAACACTGATGAAGATGCGGCTGCAAACCCTACAGGCATGGTTAGGAATGCGTTTCCATGAGAAACAGTGGATTAGATGCGGCTGGAAACCCTACAGGCACGGTTAGGATTGCGTTTCCTTGACAAGCAGTAGATTAGGTGTGGTTGGAAACCCCAAAGGCGCTGTTAGGATTGCGTTTCCTTGAGAAATAATGGATTAGGTGCGACTGGAAACCCTACAGGCGCGGTTAGGATTGCGGTTCCTTGAAAAATAATGGATTAGGTACAGCTGGAAACCCCACAGACGCGGTTAGAATTGCGTTTCCTTGAGAAACAGTGGATTAGATGCGGCTGGAAACCCTACAGGCACGGTTAGGATTGCGTTTCTTTGACAAGCGATGAATTAGGTAGGGCTGGAAACCATATAGGGATAGTTAGGACAGGGTTTCCTTGAGAAATAGTGGATAAGATGCGGCTGCAAACCCTACAGGCGCCGTTAGGATTGCGTTCCTTTGAGAAACAGTGAATTAGGTGCGGCTGTAAACCACATATGCATAGTTAGGACAGGGCTTCCTTGAGAAATAGTGGATTAGGTGCAGCTCGAAAACCAACAGGGTCGTTAGGATTGCGTTTCCTCGGGAAATACTGGATCGAATGCGACTGAAAACCCTACATGGGTTATTAGGACAGGGCTTCCTTGAGAAATAGTGGATTAGGTGCGACTGTAAACCCAACAGGGTCGTTAGGATTGCGTTTCCTCGAGAAATACTGGATCGAATGCGGCTGAAAACCCTACATGAGTGGTTAGGACAGGGCTTCCTTGAGAAATAGACGATCTGATGCGGCTGGAAACCCTACAGGCGCTGTTAGGATTGCGTTTCCTTGAGAAACGATGATTTAGGTGCGGATGGAAATCGTATAGGGATAGTTAGGACAAGGTTTCCTTGAGAAATAGTGGATAAGATGCGGCTGGAAACCCTACAGGCACGGTTAGGATTGCGTTTCCATGAGAAACAGTGGATTAGATGCGGCTAGAAACCCTACAGGCACGGTTAGGATTGCGTTTCTTCGACAAGCGATGAATATTAAAAATACGAATCGTGGCTGACAAATAAAGATCGGAATTAATTATAAGATTCGGACTGAATGACGGATAGTGGTGATTGACTATTAAAGAATTAAATTAACATGAAAAACGGTTTGATTAACAATTCGTAAAACAGAAAGGCGATTGTGCTAGATTATAATAGAGTTAACATAAAAAGGGCTTGATTCACAAAACAGAACGATATTTACAATGATTCGATGTTGATTGAACGCACGACGGTTGATCTCGTTGGAAAATTGTGATTTCAGAATTTTTATTAGGTGTGGTGTTCGGAAAAGTAATAAAAAGGATTAGAATTATGAAAGGTTGATTGGATGATGCGTCTGTTGAAACGTTACGGTCAAAAACGATTGTAGGAGGATTTGGACGAATAAAGAGAATAAAAGATAAAGGAGATGGTGGTAGTAACTGGATGGTAAAATGTCAGAAAATAGGAAAAAGGAATAAGAATAAAAAGGATTAAAGTGACCAATACGTAAGTGACGTGAAAGATTGCAAACTGGTGAATGAGTACTTACTCGGCTGGTTAGAAAATGAAAAATATGGAAAAGTTGTGGAACTCTGGGCCACCCTGGCTGTTGGTCGGCGGATGTAGAAGATGGTAAACTGACTTTAATATTGAAAAGAAACACTGAAACACTGATGAAGATGTGGCTGCAAACCCTACAGGCACGGTTAGGATTGCGTTTCCATGAGAAACAGTGGATTAGATGCGGCTGGAAACCCTACAGGCGCGGTTAGGATTGCGGTTCCTTGAAAAATAATGGATTAGGTGCAGCTGGAAACCCTACAGACGCGGTTAAGATTGCGTTTCCTTGAGAAACAGTGGATTAGATGCGGCTGGAAACCCTACAGGCACGGTTAGGATTGCGTTTCTTTGACAAGCGATGAATTAGGTAGGGCTGGAAACCATATAGGGATAGTTAGGACAGGGTTTCCTTGAGAAATAGTGGATAAGATGCGGCTGCAAACCCTACAGGCGCCGTTAGGATTGCGTTCCTTTGAGAAACAGTGAATTAGGTGCGGCTGTAAACCACATATGCATAGTTAGGACAGGGCTTCCTTGAGAAATAGTGGATTAGGTGCAGCTCGAAAACCAACAGGGTCGTTAGGATTGCGTTTCCTCGGGAAATACTGGATCGAATGCGACTGAAAACCCTACATGGGTTATTAGGACAGGGCTTCCTTGAGAAATAGTGGATTAGGTGCGACTGTAAACCCAACAGGGTCGTTAGGATTGCGTTTCCTCGAGAAATACTGGATCGAATGCGGCTGAAAACCCTACATGAGTGGTTAGGACAGGGCTTCCTTGAGAAATAGACGATCCGATGCGGCTGGAAACCCTACAGGCGCTGTTAGGATTGCGTTTCCTTGAGAAACGATGATTTAGGTGCGGATGGAAATCGTATAGGGATAGTTAGGACAGGGTTTCCTTGAGAAATAGTGGATAAGATGCGGCTGGAAACCCTACAGGCACGGTTAGGATTGCGTTTCCATGAGAAACAGTGGATTAGATGCGGCTGGAAACCCTACAGGCACGGTTAGGATTGCGTTTCTTCGACAAGCGATGAATATTAAAAATACGAATCGTGGCTGACAAATAAAGATCGGAATTAATTATAAGATTCGGACTGAATGACGGATAGTGGTGATTGACTATTAAAGAATTAAATTAACATGAAAAACGGTTTGATTAACAATTCGTAAAACAGAAAGGCGATTGTGCTAGATTATAATAGAGTTAACATAAAAAGGGCTTGATTCACAAAACAGAACGATATTTACAATGATTCGATGTTGATTGAACGCACGACGGTTGATCTCGTTGGAAAATTGTGATTTCAGAATTTTTATTAGGTGTGGTGTTCGGAAAAGTAATAAAAAGGATTAGAATTATGAAAGGTTGATTGGATGATGGGTCTGTTGAAACGTTACGGTCAAAAACGATTGTAGGAGGATTTGGACGAATAAAGAGAATAAAAGATAAAGGAGATGGTGGTAGTAACTGGATGGTAAAATGTCAGAAAATAGGAAAAAGGAATAAGAATAAAAAGGATTAAAGTGACCAATACGTAAGTGACGTGAAAGATTGCAAACTGGTGAATGAGTACTTACTCGGCTGGTTAGAAAATGAAAAATATGGAAAAGTTGTGGAACTCTGGGCCACCCTGGCTGTTGATCGGCGGATGTAGAAGATGGTAAACTGACTTTAATATTGAAAAGAAACACTGAAACACTGATGAAGATGCGGCTGCAAACCCTACAGGCATGGTTAGGAATGCGTTTCCATGAGAAACAGTGGATTAGATGCGGCTGGAAACCCTACAGGCACGGTTAGGATTGCGTTTCCTTGACAAGCAGTAGATTAGGTGTGGTTGGAAACCCTAAAGGCGCTGTTAGGATTGCGTTTCCTTGAGAAATAATGGATTAGGTGCGACTGGAAACCCTACAGGCGCGGTTAGGATTGCGGTTCCTTGAAAAATAATGGATTAGGTGCAGCTGGAAACCCTACAGACGCGGTTAGGATTGCGTTTCCTTGAGAAACAGTGGATTAGATGCGGCTGGAAACCCTACAGGCACGGTTAGGATTGCGTTTCTTTGACAAGCGATGAATTAGGTAGGGCTGGAAACCATATAGGGATAGTTAGGACAGGGTTTCCTTGAGAAATAGTGGATAAGATGCGGCTGCAAACCCTACAGGCGCCGTTAGGATTGCGTTCCTTTGAGAAACAGTGAATTAGGTGCGGCTGTAAACCACATATGCATAGTTAGGACAGGGCTTCCTTGAGAAATAGTGGATTAGGTGCAGCTCGAAAACCAACAGGGTCGTTAGGATTGCGTTTCCTCGGGAAATACTGGATCGAATGCGACTGAAAACCCTACATGGGTTATTAGGACAGGGCTTCCTTGAGAAATAGTGGATTAGGTGCGACTGTAAACCCAACAGGGTCGTTAGGATTGCGTTTCCTCGAGAAATACTGGATCGAATGCGGCTGAAAACCCTACATAAGTGGTTAGGACAGGGCTTCCTTGAGAAATAGACGATCCGATGCGGCTGGAAACCCTACAGGCGCGGTTAGGATTGCGTTTCTTCGACAAGCGATGAATATTAAAAATACGAATCGTGGCTGACAAATAAAGATCGGAATTAATTATAAGATTCGGACTGAATGACGGATAGTGGTGATTGTGCTAGATTATAATAGAGTTAACATAAAAAGGGCTTGATTCACAAAACAGAACGATATTTACAATGATTCGATGTTGATTGAACGCACGACGGTTGATCTCGTTGGAAAATTGTGATTTCAGAATATTTATTAGGTGTGGTGTTCGGAAAAGTAATAAAAAGGATTAGAATTATGAAAGGTTGATTGGATGATGGGTCTGTTGAAACGTTACGGTCAGAAACGATTGTAGGAGGATTTGGACGAATAAAGAGAATAAAAGATAAAGGAGATGGTGGTAGTAACTGGATGGTAAAATGTCAGAAAATAGGAAAAAGGAATAAGAATAAAAAGGATTAAAGTGACCAATACGTAAGTGACGTGAAAGATAGCAAACTGGTGAATGAGTACTTACTCGGCTGATTAGAAAATGAAAAATATGGAAAAGTTGTGGAACTCTGGGCCACCCTGGCTGTTGGTCGGCGGATGTAGAAGATGGTAAACTGACTTTAATATTGAAAAGAAACACTGAAACACTGATGAAGATGCGGCTGCAAACCCTACAGGCATGGTTAGGAATGAGTTTCCATGAGAAACAGTGGATTAGATGCGGCTGGAAACCCTACAGGCACGGTTAGGATTGCGTTTCCTTGACAAGCAGTAGATTAGGTGTGGTTGGAAACCCTAAAGGCGCTGTTAGGATTGCGTTTCCTTGAGAAATAATGGATTAGGTGCGACTGGAAACCCTACAGGCGCGGTTAGGATTGCGGTTCCTTGAAAAATAATGGATTAGGTGCAGCTGGAAACCCTACAGACGCGGTTAGGATTGCGTTTCCTTGAGAAACAGTGGATTAGATGCGGCTGGAAACCCTACAGGCACGGTTAGGATTGCGCTTCCTTGACAAGCAGTAGATTAGGTGTGGTTGGAAACCCTAAAGGCGCTGTTAGGATTGCGTTTCCTTGAGAAATAATGGATTAGGTGCGGCTGGAAACCCTACAGGCGCGGTTAGGATTGCGGTTCCTTGAAAAATAATGGATTAGGTGCAGCTGGAAACCCTACAGACGCGGTTAGGATTGCGTTTCCTTGAGAAACAGTGGATTAGATGCGGCTGGAAACCCTACAGGCACGGTTAGGATTGCGTTTCTTCGACAAGCGATGAATATTAAAAATACGAATCGTGGCTGACAAATAAAGATCGGAATTAATTATAAGATTCGGACTGAATGACGGATAGTGGTGATTGACTATTAAAGAATTAAATTAACATGAAAAACGGTTTGATTAACAATTCGTAAAACAGAAAGGCGATTGTGCTAGATTATAATAGAGTTAACATAAAAAGGGCTTGATTCACAAAACAGAACGATATTTACAATGATTCGATGTTGATTGAACGCACGACGGTTGATCTCGTTGGAAAATTGTGATTTCAGAATTTTTATTAGGTGTGGTGTTCGGAAAAGTAATAAAAAGGATTAGAATTATGAAAGGTTGATTGGATGATGGGTCTGTTGAAACGTTACGGTCAAAAACGATTGTAGGAGGATTTGGACGAATAAAGAGAATAAAAGATAAAGGAGATGGTGGTAGTAACTGGATGGTAAAATGTCAGAAAATAGGAAAAAGGAATAAGAATAAAAAGGATTAAAGTGACCAATACGTAAGTGACGTGAAAGATTGCAAACTGGTGAATGAGTACTTACTCGGCTGGTTAGAAAATGAAAAATATGGAAAAGTTGTGGAACTCTGGGCCACCCTGGCTGTTGGTCGGCGGATGTAGAAGATGGTAAACTGACTTTAATATTGAAAAGAAACACTGAAACACTGATGAAGATGCGGCTGCAAACCCTACAGGCATGGTTAGGAATGAGTTTCCATGAGAAACAGTGGATTAGATGCGGCTGGAAACCCTACAAGCACGGTTAGGATTGCGTTTCCTTGACAAGCAGTAGATTAGGTGTGGTTGGAAACCCTAAAGGCGCTGTTAGGATTGCGTTTCCTTGAGAAATAATGGATTAGGTGCGGCTGGAAACCCTACAGGCGCGGTTAGGATTGCGGTTCCTTGAAAAATAATGGATTAGGTGCAGTTGGAAACCCTACAGACGCGGTTAGGATTGCGTTTCCTTGAGAAACAGTGGATTAGATGCGGCTGGAAACCCTACAGGCACGGTTAGGATTGCGTTTCTTTGACAAGCGATGAATTAGGTAGGGCTGGAAACCATATAGGGATAGTTAGGACAGGGTTTCCTTGAGAAATAGTGGATAAGATGCGGCTGCAAACCCTACAGGCGCCGTTAGGATTGCGTTCCTTTGAGAAACAGTGAATTAGGTGCGGCTGTAAACCACATATGCATAGTTAGGACACGGCTTCCTTGAGAAATAGTGGATTAGGTGCAGCTCGAAAACCAACAGGGTCGTTAGGATTGCGTTTCCTCGGGAAATACTGGATCGAATGCGACTGAAAACCCTACATGGGTTATTAGGACAGGGCTTCCTTGAGAAATAGTGGATTAGGTGCGACTGTAAACCCAACAGGGTCGTTAGGATTGCGTTTCCTCGAGAAATACTGGATCGAATGCGGCTGAAAACCCTACATGAGTGGTTAGGACAGGGCTTCCTTGAGAAATAGACGATCTGATGCGGCTGGAAACCCTACAGGCGCTGTTAGGATTGCGTTTCCTTGAGAAACGATGATTTAGGTGCGGATGGAAATCGTATAGGGATAGTTAGGACAGGGTTTCCTTGAGAAATAGTGGATAAGATGCGGCTGGAAACCCTACAGGCACGGTTAGGATTGCGTTTCCATGAGAAACAGTGGATTAGATGCGGCTAGAAACCCTACAGGCACGGTTAGGATTGCGTTTCTTCGACAAGCGATGAATATTAAAAATACGAATCGTGGCTGACAAATAAAGATCGGAATTAATTATAAGATTCGGACTGAATGACGGATAGTGGTGATTGACTATTAAAGAATTAAATTAACATGAAAAACGGTTTGATTAACAATTCGAAAACAGAAAGGCGATTGTGCTAGATTATAATAGAGTTAACATAAAAAGGGCTTGATTCACAAAACAGAACGATATTTACAATGATTCGATGTTGATTGAACGCACGACGGTTGATCTCGTTGGAAAATTGTGATTTCAGAATTTTTATTAGGTGTGGTGTTCGGAAAAGTAATAAAAAGGATTAGAATTATGAAAGGTTGACTGGATGATGGATCTGTTGAAACGTTACGGTCAAAAACGATTGTAGGAGGATTTGGACGAATAAAGAGAATAAAAGATAAAGGAGATGGTGGTAGAAACTGGATGGTAAAATGTCAGAAAATAGGAAAAAGGAATAAGAATAAAAAGGATTAAAGTGACCAATACGTAAGTGACGTGAAAGATTGCAAACTGGTGAATGAGTACTTACTCGGCTGGTTAGAAAATGAAAAATATGGAAAAGTTGTGGAACTCTGGGCCACCCTGGCTGTTGGTCGGCGGATGTAGAAGATGGTAAACTGACTTTAATATTGAAAAGAAACACTGAAACACTGATGAAGATGCGGCTGCAAACCCTACAGGCATGGTTAGGAATGCGTTTCCATGAGAAACAGTGGATTAGATGCGGCTGGAAACCCTACAGGCACGGTTAGGATTGCGTTTCCTTGACAAGCAGTAGATTAGGTGTGGTTGGAAACCCTAAAGGCGCTGTTAGGATTGCGTTTCCTTGAGAAATAATGGATTAGGTGCGACTGGAAACCCTACAGGCGCGGTTAGGATTGCGGTTCCTTGAAAAATAATGGATTAGGTGCAGCTGGAAACCCTACAGACGCGGTTAGGATTGCGTTTCCTTGAGAAACAGTGGATTAGATGCGGCTGGAAACCCTACAGGCACGGTTAGGATTGCGTTTCTTTGACAAGCGATGAATTAGGTAGGGCTGGAAACCATATAGGGATAGTTAGGACAGGGTTTCCTTGAGAAATAGTGGATAAGATGCGGCTGCAAACCCTACAGGCGCCGTTAGGATTGCGTTCCTTTGAGAAACAGTGAATTAGGTGCGGCTGTAAACCACATATGCATAGTTAGGACACGGCTTCCTTGAGAAATAGTGGATTAGGTGCAGCTCGAAAACCAACAGGGTCGTTAGGATTGCGTTTCCTCGGGAAATACTGGATCGAATGCGACTGAAAACCCTACATGGGTTATTAGGACAGGGCTTCCTTGAGAAATAGTGGATTAGGTGCGACTGTAAACCCAACAGGGTCGTTAGGATTGCGTTTCCTCGAGAAATACTGGATCGAATGCGGCTGAAAACCCTACATGAGTGGTTAGGACAGGGCTTCCTTGAGAAATAGACGATCCGATGCGGCTGGAAACCCTACAGGCGCTGTTAGGATTGCGTTTCCTTGAGAAACGATGATTTAGGTGCGGATGGAAATCGTATAGGGATAGTTAGGACAGGGTTTCCTTGAGAAATAGTGGATAAGATGCGGCTGGAAACCCTACAGGCACGGTTAGGATTGCGTTTCCATGAGAAACAGTGGATTAGATGCGGCTGGAAACCCTACAGGCGCGGTTAGGATTGCGGTTCCTTGAAAAATAATGGATTAGGTGCAGCTGGAAACCCTACAGACGCGGTTAGGATTGCGTTTCCTTGAGAAACAGTGGATTAGATGCGGCTGGAAACCCTACAGGCACGGTTAGGATTGCGTTTCTTTGACAAGCGATGAATTAGGTAGGGCTGGAAACCATATGGGGATAGTTAGGACAGGGTTTCCTTGAGAAATAGTGGATAAGATGCGGCTGCAAACCCTACAGGCGCCGTTAGGATTGCGTTCCTTTGAGAAACAGTGAATTAGGTGCGGCTGTAAACCACATATGCATAGTTAGGACAGGGCTTCCTTGAGAAATAGTGGATTAGGTGCAGCTCGAAAACCAACAGGGTCGTTAGGATTGCGTTTCCTCGGGAAATACTGGATCGAATGCGACTGAAAACCCTACATGGGTTATTAGGACAGGGCTTCCTTGAGAAATAGTGGATTAGGTGCGACTGTAAACCCAACAGGGTCGTTAGGATTGCGTTTCCTCGAGAAATACTGGATCGAATGCGGCTGAAAACCCTACATGAGTGGTTAGGACAGGGCTTCCTTGAGAAATAGACGATCCGATGCGGCTGGAAACCCTACAGGCGCTGTTAGGATTGCGTTTCCTTGAGAAACGATGATTTAGGTGCGGATGGAAATCGTATAGGGATAGTTAGGACAGGGTTTCCTTGAGAAATAGTGGATAAGATGCGGCTGGAAACCCTACAGGCACGGTTAGGATTGCGTTTCCATGAGAAACAGTGGATTAGATGCGGCTAGAAACCCTACAGGCACGGTTAGGATTGCGTTTCTTCGACAAGCGATGAATATTAAAAATACGAATCGTGGCTGACAAATAAAGATCGGAATTAATTATAAGATTCGGACTGAATGACGGATAGTGGTGATTGACTATTAAAGAATTAAATTAACATGAAAAACGGTTTGATTAACAATTCGTAAAACAGAAAGGCGATTGTGCTAGATTATAATAGAGTTAACATAAAAAGGGCTTGATTCACAAAACAGAACGATATTTACAATGATTCGATGTTGATTGAACGCACGACGGTTGATCTCGTTGGAAAATTGTGATTTCAGAATTTTTATTAGGTGTGGTGTTCGGAAAAGTAATAAAAAGCATTAGAATTATGAAAGGTTGATTGGATGATGCGTCTGTTGAAACGTTACGGTCAAAAACGATTGTAGGAGGATTTGGACGAATAAAGAGAATAAAAGATAAAGGAGATGGTGGTAGTAACTGGATGGTAAAATGTCAGAAAATAGGAAAAAGGAATAAGAATAAAAAGGATTAAAGTGACCAATACGTAAGTGACGTGAAAGATTGCAAACTGGTGAATGAGTACTTACTCGGCTGGTTAGAAAATGAAAAATATGGAAAAGTTGTGGAACTCTGGGCCACCCTGGCTGTTGGTCGGCGGATGTAGAAGATGGTAAACTGACTTTAATATTGAAAAGAAACACTGAAACACTGATGAAGATGCGGCTGGAAACCCTACAGGCACGGTTAGGATTGCGTTTCCATGAGAAACAGTGGATTAGATGCGGCTAGAAACCCTACAGGCACGGTTAGGATTGCGTTTCTTCGACAAGCGATGAATATTAAAAATACGAATCGTGGCTGACAAATAAAGATCGGAATTAATTATAAGATTCGGACTGAATGACGGATAGTGGTGATTGACTATTAAAGAATTAAATTAACATGAAAAACGGTTTGATTAACAATTCGTAAAACAGAAAGGCGATTGTGCTAGATTATAATAGAGTTAACATAAAAAGGGCTTGATTCACAAAACAGAACGATATTTACAATGATTCGATGTTGATTGAACGCACGACGGTTGATCTCGTTGGAAAATTGTGATTTCAGAATTTTTATTAGGTGTGGTGTTCGGAAAAGTAATAAAAAGGATTAGAATTATGAAAGGTTGATTGGATGATGCGTCTGTTGAAACGTTACGGTCAAAAACGATTGTAGGAGGATTTGGACGAATAAAGAGAATAAAAGATAAAGGAGATGGTGGTAGTAACTGGATGGTAAAATGTCAGAAAATAGGAAAAAGGAATAAGAATAAAAAGGATTAAAGTGACCAATACGTAAGTGACGTGAAAGATTGCAAACTGGTGAATGAGTACTTACTCGGCTGGTTAGAAAATGAAAAATATGGAAAAGTTGTGGAACTCTGGGCCACCCTGGCTGTTGGTCGGCGGATGTAGAAGATGGTAAACTGACTTTAATATTGAAAAGAAACACTGAAACACTGATGAAGATGCGGCTGGAAACCCTACAGGCACGGTTAGGATTGCGTTTCCATGAGAAACAGTGGATTAGATGCGGCTGGAAACCCTACAGGCGCGGTTAGGATTGCGGTTCCTTGAAAAATAATGGATTAGGTGCAGCTGGAAACCCTACAGACGCGGTTAGGATTGCGTTTCCTTGAGAAACAGTGGATTAGATGCGGCTGGAAACCCTACAGGCACGGTTAGGATTGCGTTTCTTTGACAAGCGATGAATTAGGTAGGGCTGGAAACCATATGGGGATAGTTAGGACAGGGTTACCTTGAGAAATAGTGGATAAGATGCGGCTGCAAACCCTACAGGCGCCGTTAGGATTGCGTTCCTTTGAGAAACAGTGAATTAGGTGCGGCTGTAAACCACATATGCATAGTTAGGACAGGGCTTCCTTGAGAAATAGTGGATTAGGTGCAGCTCGAAAACCAACAGGGTCGTTAGGATTGCGTTTCCTCGGGAAATACTGGATCGAATGCGACTGAAAACCCTACATGGGTTATTAGGACAGGGCTTCCTTGAGAAATAGTGGATTAGGTGCGACTGTAAACCCAACAGGGTCGTTAGGATTGCGTTTCCTCGAGAAATACTGGATCGAATGCGGCTGAAAACCCTACATGAGTGGTTAGGACAGGGCTTCCTTGAGAAATAGACGATCCGATGCGGCTGGAAACCCTACAGGCGCTGTTAGGATTGCGTTTCCTTGAGAAACGATGATTTAGGTGCGGATGGAAATCGTATAGGGATAGTTAGGACAGGGTTTCCTTGAGAAATAGTGGATAAGATGCGGCTGGAAACCCTACAGGCACGGTTAGGATTGCGTTTCCATGAGAAACAGTGGATTAGATGCGGCTAGAAACCCTACAGGCACGGTTAGGATTGCGTTTCTTCGACAAGCGATGAATATTAAAAATACGAATCGTGGCTGACAAATAAAGATCGGAATTAATTATAAGATTCGGACTGAATGACGGATAGTGGTGATTGTGCTAGATTATAATAGAGTTAACATAAAAAGGGCTTGATTCACAAAACAGAACGATATTTACAATGATTCGATGTTGATTGAACGCACGACGGTTGATCTCGTTGGAAAATTGTGATTTCAGAATTTTTATTAGGTGTGGTGTTCGGAAAAGTAATAAAAAGGATTAGAATTATGAAAGGTTGATTGGATGATGCGTCTGTTGAAACGTTACGGTCAAAAACGATTGTAGGAGGATTTGGACGAATAAAGAGAATAAAAGATAAAGGAGATGGTGGTAGTAACTGGATGGTAAAATGTCAGAAAATAGGAAAAAGGAATAAGAATAAAAAGGATTAAAGTGACCAATACGTAAGTGACGTGAAAGATTGCAAACTGGTGAATGAGTACTTACTCGGCTGGTTAGAAAATGAAAAATATGGAAAAGTTGTGGAACTCTGGGCCACCCTGGCTGTTGGTCGGCGGATGTAGAAGATGGTAAACTGACTTTAATATTGAAAAGAAACACTGAAACACTGATGAAGATGCGGCTGCAAACCCTACAGGCATGGTTAGGAATGCGTTTCCATGAGAAACAGTGGATTAGATGCGGCTGGAAACCCTACAGGCACGGTTAGGATTGCGTTTCCTTGACAAGCAGTAGATTAGGTGTGGTTGGAAACCCCAAAGGCGCTGTTAGGATTGCGTTTCCTTGAGAAATAATGGATTAGGTGCGACTGGAAACCCTACAGGCGCGGTTAGGATTGCGGTTCCTTGAAAAATAATGGATTAGGTACAGCTGGAAACCCCACAGACGCGGTTAGAATTGCGTTTCCTTGAGAAACAGTGGATTAGATGCGGCTGGAAACCCTACAGGCACGGTTAGGATTGCGTTTCTTTGACAAGCGATGAATTAGGTAGGGCTGGAAACCATATAGGGATAGTTAGGACAGGGTTTCCTTGAGAAATAGTGGATAAGATGCGGCTGCAAACCCTACAGGCGCCGTTAGGATTGCGTTCCTTTGAGAAACAGTGAATTAGGTGCGGCTGTAAACCACATATGCATAGTTAGGACAGGGCTTCCTTGAGAAATAGTGGATTAGGTGCAGCTCGAAAACCAACAGGGTCGTTAGGATTGCGTTTCCTCGGGAAATACTGGATCGAATGCGACTGAAAACCCTACATGGGTTATTAGGACAGGGCTTCCTTGAGAAATAGTGGATTAGGTGCGACTGTAAACCCAACAGGGTCGTTAGGATTGCGTTTCCTCGAGAAATACTGGATCGAATGCGGCTGAAAACCCTACATGAGTGGTTAGGACAGGGCTTCCTTGAGAAATAGACGATCTGATGCGGCTGGAAACCCTACAGGCGCTGTTAGGATTGCGTTTCCTTGAGAAACGATGATTTAGGTGCGGATGGAAATCGTATAGGGATAGTTAGGACAAGGTTTCCTTGAGAAATAGTGGATAAGATGCGGCTGGAAACCCTACAGGCACGGTTAGGATTGCGTTTCCATGAGAAACAGTGGATTAGATGCGGCTAGAAACCCTACAGGCACGGTTAGGATTGCGTTTCTTCGACAAGCGATGAATATTAAAAATACGAATCGTGGCTGACAAATAAAGATCGGAATTAATTATAAGATTCGGACTGAATGACGGATAGTGGTGATTGACTATTAAAGAATTAAATTAACATGAAAAACGGTTTGATTAACAATTCGTAAAACAGAAAGGCGATTGTGCTAGATTATAATAGAGTTAACATAAAAAGGGCTTGATTCACAAAACAGAACGATATTTACAATGATTCGATGTTGATTGAACGCACGACGGTTGATCTCGTTGGAAAATTGTGATTTCAGAATTTTTATTAGGTGTGGTGTTCGGAAAAGTAATAAAAAGGATTAGAATTATGAAAGGTTGATTGGATGATGCGTCTGTTGAAACGTTACGGTCAAAAACGATTGTAGGAGGATTTGGACGAATAAAGAGAATAAAAGATAAAGGAGATGGTGGTAGTAACTGGATGGTAAAATGTCAGAAAATAGGAAAAAGGAATAAGAATAAAAAGGATTAAAGTGACCAATACGTAAGTGACGTGAAAGATTGCAAACTGGTGAATGAGTACTTACTCGGCTGGTTAGAAAATGAAAAATATGGAAAAGTTGTGGAACTCTGGGCCACCCTGGCTGTTGGTCGGCGGATGTAGAAGATGGTAAACTGACTTTAATATTGAAAAGAAACACTGAAACACTGATGAAGATGCGGCTGCAAACCCTACAGGCACGGTTAGGATTGCGTTTCCATGAGAAACAGTGGATTAGATGCGGCTGGAAACCCTACAGGCGCGGTTAGGATTGCGGTTCCTTGAAAAATAATGGATTAGGTGCAGCTGGAAACCCTACAGACGCGGTTAAGATTGCGTTTCCTTGAGAAACAGTGGATTAGATGCGGCTGGAAACCCTACAGGCACGGTTAGGATTGCGTTTCTTTGACAAGCGATGAATTAGGTAGGGCTGGAAACCATATAGGGATAGTTAGGACAGGGTTTCCTTGAGAAATAGTGGATAAGATGCGGCTGCAAACCCTACAGGCGCCGTTAGGATTGCGTTCCTTTGAGAAACAGTGAATTAGGTGCGGCTGTAAACCACATATGCATAGTTAGGACAGGGCTTCCTTGAGAAATAGTGGATTAGGTGCAGCTCGAAAACCAACAGGGTCGTTAGGATTGCGTTTCCTCGGGAAATACTGGATCGAATGCGACTGAAAACCCTACATGGGTTATTAGGACAGGGCTTCCTTGAGAAATAGTGGATTAGGTGCGACTGTAAACCCAACAGGGTCGTTAGGATTGCGTTTCCTCGAGAAATACTGGATCGAATGCGGCTGAAAACCCTACATGAGTGGTTAGGACAGGGCTTCCTTGAGAAATAGACGATCCGATGCGGCTGGAAACCCTACAGGCGCTGTTAGGATTGCGTTTCCTTGAGAAACGATGATTTAGGTGCGGATGGAAATCGTATAGGGATAGTTAGGACAGGGTTTCCTTGAGAAATAGTGGATAAGATGCGGCTGGAAACCCTACAGGCACGGTTAGGATTGCGTTTCCATGAGAAACAGTGGATTAGATGCGGCTGGAAACCCTACAGGCACGGTTAGGATTGCGTTTCTTCGACAAGCGATGAATATTAAAAATACGAATCGTGGCTGACAAATAAAGATCGGAATTAATTATAAGATTCGGACTGAATGACGGATAGTGGTGATTGACTATTAAAGAATTAAATTAACATGAAAAACGGTTTGATTAACAATTCGTAAAACAGAAAGGCGATTGTGCTAGATTATAATAGAGTTAACATAAAAAGGGCTTGATTCACAAAACAGAACGATATTTACAATGATTCGATGTTGATTGAACGCACGACGGTTGATCTCGTTGGAAAATTGTGATTTCAGAATTTTTATTAGGTGTGGTGTTCGGAAAAGTAATAAAAAGGATTAGAATTATGAAAGGTTGATTGGATGATGGGTCTGTTGAAACGTTACGGTCAAAAACGATTGTAGGAGGATTTGGACGAATAAAGAGAATAAAAGATAAAGGAGATGGTGGTAGTAACTGGATGGTAAAATGTCAGAAAATAGGAAAAAGGAATAAGAATAAAAAGGATTAAAGTGACCAATACGTAAGTGACGTGAAAGATTGCAAACTGGTGAATGAGTACTTACTCGGCTGGTTAGAAAATGAAAAATATGGAAAAGTTGTGGAACTCTGGGCCACCCTGGCTGTTGATCGGCGGATGTAGAAGATGGTAAACTGACTTTAATATTGAAAAGAAACACTGAAACACTGATGAAGATGCGGCTGCAAACCCTACAGGCATGGTTAGGAATGCGTTTCCATGAGAAACAGTGGATTAGATGCGGCTGGAAACCCTACAGGCACGGTTAGGATTGCGTTTCCTTGACAAGCAGTAGATTAGGTGTGGTTGGAAACCCTAAAGGCGCTGTTAGGATTGCGTTTCCTTGAGAAATAATGGATTAGGTGCGACTGGAAACCCTACAGGCGCGGTTAGGATTGCGGTTCCTTGAAAAATAATGGATTAGGTGCAGCTGGAAACCCTACAGACGCGGTTAGGATTGCGTTTCCTTGAGAAACAGTGGATTAGATGCGGCTGGAAACCCTACAGGCACGGTTAGGATTGCGTTTCTTTGACAAGCGATGAATTAGGTAGGGCTGGAAACCATATAGGGATAGTTAGGACAGGGTTTCCTTGAGAAATAGTGGATAAGATGCGGCTGCAAACCCTACAGGCGCCGTTAGGATTGCGTTCCTTTGAGAAACAGTGAATTAGGTGCGGCTGTAAACCACATATGCATAGTTAGGACAGGGCTTCCTTGAGAAATAGTGGATTAGGTGCAGCTCGAAAACCAACAGGGTCGTTAGGATTGCGTTTCCTCGGGAAATACTGGATCGAATGCGACTGAAAACCCTACATGGGTTATTAGGACAGGGCTTCCTTGAGAAATAGTGGATTAGGTGCGACTGTAAACCCAACAGGGTCGTTAGGATTGCGTTTCCTCGAGAAATACTGGATCGAATGCGGCTGAAAACCCTACATAAGTGGTTAGGACAGGGCTTCCTTGAGAAATAGACGATCCGATGCGGCTGGAAACCCTACAGGCGCGGTTAGGATTGCGTTTCTTCGACAAGCGATGAATATTAAAAATACGAATCGTGGCTGACAAATAAAGATCGGAATTAATTATAAGATTCGGACTGAATGACGGATAGTGGTGATTGTGCTAGATTATAATAGAGTTAACATAAAAAGGGCTTGATTCACAAAACAGAACGATATTTACAATGATTCGATGTTGATTGAACGCACGACGGTTGATCTCGTTGGAAAATTGTGATTTCAGAATATTTATTAGGTGTGGTGTTCGGAAAAGTAATAAAAAGGATTAGAATTATGAAAGGTTGATTGGATGATGGGTCTGTTGAAACGTTACGGTCAGAAACGATTGTAGGAGGATTTGGACGAATAAAGAGAATAAAAGATAAAGGAGATGGTGGTAGTAACTGGATGGTAAAATGTCAGAAAATAGGAAAAAGGAATAAGAATAAAAAGGATTAAAGTGACCAATACGTAAGTGACGTGAAAGATAGCAAACTGGTGAATGAGTACTTACTCGGCTGATTAGAAAATGAAAAATATGGAAAAGTTGTGGAACTCTGGGCCACCCTGGCTGTTGGTCGGCGGATGTAGAAGATGGTAAACTGACTTTAATATTGAAAAGAAACACTGAAACACTGATGAAGATGCGGCTGCAAACCCTACAGGCATGGTTAGGAATGAGTTTCCATGAGAAACAGTGGATTAGATGCGGCTGGAAACCCTACAGGCACGGTTAGGATTGCGTTTCCTTGACAAGCAGTAGATTAGGTGTGGTTGGAAACCCTAAAGGCGCTGTTAGGATTGCGTTTCCTTGAGAAATAATGGATTAGGTGCGACTGGAAACCCTACAGGCGCGGTTAGGATTGCGGTTCCTTGAAAAATAATGGATTAGGTGCAGCTGGAAACCCTACAGACGCGGTTAGGATTGCGTTTCCTTGAGAAACAGTGGATTAGATGCGGCTGGAAACCCTACAGGCACGGTTAGGATTGCGCTTCCTTGACAAGCAGTAGATTAGGTGTGGTTGGAAACCCTAAAGGCGCTGTTAGGATTGCGTTTCCTTGAGAAATAATGGATTAGGTGCGGCTGGAAACCCTACAGGCGCGGTTAGGATTGCGGTTCCTTGAAAAATAATGGATTAGGTGCAGCTGGAAACCCTACAGACGCGGTTAGGATTGCGTTTCCTTGAGAAACAGTGGATTAGATGCGGCTGGAAACCCTACAGGCACGGTTAGGATTGCGTTTCTTCGACAAGCGATGAATATTAAAAATACGAATCGTGGCTGACAAATAAAGATCGGAATTAATTATAAGATTCGGACTGAATGACGGATAGTGGTGATTGACTATTAAAGAATTAAATTAACATGAAAAACGGTTTGATTAACAATTCGTAAAACAGAAAGGCGATTGTGCTAGATTATAATAGAGTTAACATAAAAAGGGCTTGATTCACAAAACAGAACGATATTTACAATGATTCGATGTTGATTGAACGCACGACGGTTGATCTCGTTGGAAAATTGTGATTTCAGAATTTTTATTAGGTGTGGTGTTCGGAAAAGTAATAAAAAGGATTAGAATTATGAAAGGTTGATTGGATGATGGGTCTGTTGAAACGTTACGGTCAAAAACGATTGTAGGAGGATTTGGACGAATAAAGAGAATAAAAGATAAAGGAGATGGTGGTAGTAACTGGATGGTAAAATGTCAGAAAATAGGAAAAAGGAATAAGAATAAAAAGGATTAAAGTGACCAATACGTAAGTGACGTGAAAGATTGCAAACTGGTGAATGAGTACTTACTCGGCTGGTTAGAAAATGAAAAATATGGAAAAGTTGTGGAACTCTGGGCCACCCTGGCTGTTGGTCGGCGGATGTAGAAGATGGTAAACTGACTTTAATATTGAAAAGAAACACTGAAACACTGATGAAGATGCGGCTGCAAACCCTACAGGCATGGTTAGGAATGAGTTTCCATGAGAAACAGTGGATTAGATGCGGCTGGAAACCCTACAGGCACGGTTAGGATTGCGTTTCCTTGACAAGCAGTAGATTAGGTGTGGTTGGAAACCCTAAAGGCGCTGTTAGGATTGCGTTTCCTTGAGAAATAATGGATTAGGTGCGGCTGGAAACCCTACAGGCGCGGTTAGGATTGCGGTTCCTTGAAAAATAATGGATTAGGTGCAGTTGGAAACCCTACAGACGCGGTTAGGATTGCGTTTCCTTGAGAAACAGTGGATTAGATGCGGCTGGAAACCCTACAGGCACGGTTAGGATTGCGTTTCTTTGACAAGCGATGAATTAGGTAGGGCTGGAAACCATATAGGGATAGTTAGGACAGGGTTTCCTTGAGAAATAGTGGATAAGATGCGGCTGCAAACCCTACAGGCGCCGTTAGGATTGCGTTCCTTTGAGAAACAGTGAATTAGGTGCGGCTGTAAACCACATATGCATAGTTAGGACACGGCTTCCTTGAGAAATAGTGGATTAGGTGCAGCTCGAAAACCAACAGGGTCGTTAGGATTGCGTTTCCTCGGGAAATACTGGATCGAATGCGACTGAAAACCCTACATGGGTTATTAGGACAGGGCTTCCTTGAGAAATAGTGGATTAGGTGCGACTGTAAACCCAACAGGGTCGTTAGGATTGCGTTTCCTCGAGAAATACTGGATCGAATGCGGCTGAAAACCCTACATGAGTGGTTAGGACAGGGCTTCCTTGAGAAATAGACGATCTGATGCGGCTGGAAACCCTACAGGCGCTGTTAGGATTGCGTTTCCTTGAGAAACGATGATTTAGGTGCGGATGGAAATCGTATAGGGATAGTTAGGACAGGGTTTCCTTGAGAAATAGTGGATAAGATGCGGCTGGAAACCCTACAGGCACGGTTAGGATTGCGTTTCCATGAGAAACAGTGGATTAGATGCGGCTAGAAACCCTACAGGCACGGTTAGGATTGCGTTTCTTCGACAAGCGATGAATATTAAAAATACGAATCGTGGCTGACAAATAAAGATCGGAATTAATTATAAGATTCGGACTGAATGACGGATAGTGGTGATTGACTATTAAAGAATTAAATTAACATGAAAAACGGTTTGATTAACAATTCGAAAACAGAAAGGCGATTGTGCTAGATTATAATAGAGTTAACATAAAAAGGGCTTGATTCACAAAACAGAACGATATTTACAATGATTCGATGTTGATTGAACGCACGACGGTTGATCTCGTTGGAAAATTGTGATTTCAGAATTTTTATTAGGTGTGGTGTTCGGAAAAGTAATAAAAAGGATTAGAATTATGAAAGGTTGATTGGATGATGGATCTGTTGAAACGTTACGGTCAAAAACGATTGTAGGAGGATTTGGACGAATAAAGAGAATAAAAGATAAAGGAGATGGTGGTAGAAACTGGATGGTAAAATGTCAGAAAATAGGAAAAAGGAATAAGAATAAAAAGGATTAAAGTGACCAATACGTAAGTGACGTGAAAGATTGCAAACTGGTGAATGAGTACTTACTCGGCTGGTTAGAAAATGAAAAATATGGAAAAGTTGTGGAACTCTGGGCCACCCTGGCTGTTGGTCGGCGGATGTAGAAGATGGTAAACTGACTTTAATATTGAAAAGAAACACTGAAACACTGATGAAGATGCGGCTGCAAACCCTACAGGCATGGTTAGGAATGCGTTTCCATGAGAAACAGTGGATTAGATGCGGCTGGAAACCCTACAGGCACGGTTAGGATTGCGTTTCCTTGACAAGCAGTAGATTAGGTGTGGTTGGAAACCCTAAAGGCGCTGTTAGGATTGCGTTTCCTTGAGAAATAATGGATTAGGTGCGACTGGAAACCCTACAGGCGCGGTTAGGATTGCGGTTCCTTGAAAAATAATGGATTAGGTGCAGCTGGAAACCCTACAGACGCGGTTAGGATTGCGTTTCCTTGAGAAACAGTGGATTAGATGCGGCTGGAAACCCTACAGGCACGGTTAGGATTGCGTTTCTTTGACAAGCGATGAATTAGGTAGGGCTGGAAACCATATAGGGATAGTTAGGACAGGGTTTCCTTGAGAAATAGTGGATAAGATGCGGCTGCAAACCCTACAGGCGCCGTTAGGATTGCGTTCCTTTGAGAAACAGTGAATTAGGTGCGGCTGTAAACCACATATGCATAGTTAGGACACGGCTTCCTTGAGAAATAGTGGATTAGGTGCAGCTCGAAAACCAACAGGGTCGTTAGGATTGCGTTTCCTCGGGAAATACTGGATCGAATGCGACTGAAAACCCTACATGGGTTATTAGGACAGGGCTTCCTTGAGAAATAGTGGATTAGGTGCGACTGTAAACCCAACAGGGTCGTTAGGATTGCGTTTCCTCGAGAAATACTGGATCGAATGCGGCTGAAAACCCTACATGAGTGGTTAGGACAGGGCTTCCTTGAGAAATAGACGATCCGATGCGGCTGGAAACCCTACAGGCGCTGTTAGGATTGCGTTTCCTTGAGAAACGATGATTTAGGTGCGGATGGAAATCGTATAGGGATAGTTAGGACAGGGTTTCCTTGAGAAATAGTGGATAAGATGCGGCTGGAAACCCTACAGGCACGGTTAGGATTGCGTTTCCATGAGAAACAGTGGATTAGATGCGGCTGGAAACCCTACAGGCGCGGTTAGGATTGCGGTTCCTTGAAAAATAATGGATTAGGTGCAGCTGGAAACCCTACAGACGCGGTTAGGATTGCGTTTCCTTGAGAAACAGTGGATTAGATGCGGCTGGAAACCCTACAGGCACGGTTAGGATTGCGTTTCTTTGACAAGCGATGAATTAGGTAGGGCTGGAAACCATATGGGGATAGTTAGGACAGGGTTTCCTTGAGAAATAGTGGATAAGATGCGGCTGCAAACCCTACAGGCGCCGTTAGGATTGCGTTCCTTTGAGAAACAGTGAATTAGGTGCGGCTGTAAACCACATATGCATAGTTAGGACAGGGCTTCCTTGAGAAATAGTGGATTAGGTGCAGCTCGAAAACCAACAGGGTCGTTAGGATTGCGTTTCCTCGGGAAATACTGGATCGAATGCGACTGAAAACCCTACATGGGTTATTAGGACAGGGCTTCCTTGAGAAATAGTGGATTAGGTGCGACTGTAAACCCAACAGGGTCGTTAGGATTGCGTTTCCTCGAGAAATACTGGATCGAATGCGGCTGAAAACCCTACATGAGTGGTTAGGACAGGGCTTCCTTGAGAAATAGACGATCCGATGCGGCTGGAAACCCTACAGGCGCTGTTAGGATTGCGTTTCCTTGAGAAACGATGATTTAGGTGCGGATGGAAATCGTATAGGGATAGTTAGGACAGGGTTTCCTTGAGAAATAGTGGATAAGATGCGGCTGGAAACCCTACAGGCACGGTTAGGATTGCGTTTCCATGAGAAACAGTGGATTAGATGCGGCTAGAAACCCTACAGGCACGGTTAGGATTGCGTTTCTTCGACAAGCGATGAATATTAAAAATACGAATCGTGGCTGACAAATAAAGATCGGAATTAATTATAAGATTCGGACTGAATGACGGATAGTGGTGATTGACTATTAAAGAATTAAATTAACATGAAAAACGGTTTGATTAACAATTCGTAAAACAGAAAGGCGATTGTGCTAGATTATAATAGAGTTAACATAAAAAGGGCTTGATTCACAAAACAGAACGATATTTACAATGATTCGATGTTGATTGAACGCACGACGGTTGATCTCGTTGGAAAATTGTGATTTCAGAATTTTTATTAGGTGTGGTGTTCGGAAAAGTAATAAAAAGCATTAGAATTATGAAAGGTTGATTGGATGATGCGTCTGTTGAAACGTTACGGTCAAAAACGATTGTAGGAGGATTTGGACGAATAAAGAGAATAAAAGATAAAGGAGATGGTGGTAGTAACTGGATGGTAAAATGTCAGAAAATAGGAAAAAGGAATAAGAATAAAAAGGATTAAAGTGACCAATACGTAAGTGACGTGAAAGATTGCAAACTGGTGAATGAGTACTTACTCGGCTGGTTAGAAAATGAAAAATATGGAAAAGTTGTGGAACTCTGGGCCACCCTGGCTGTTGGTCGGCGGATGTAGAAGATGGTAAACTGACTTTAATATTGAAAAGAAACACTGAAACACTGATGAAGATGCGGCTGGAAACCCTACAGGCACGGTTAGGATTGCGTTTCCATGAGAAACAGTGGATTAGATGCGGCTAGAAACCCTACAGGCACGGTTAGGATTGCGTTTCTTCGACAAGCGATGAATATTAAAAATACGAATCGTGGCTGACAAATAAAGATCGGAATTAATTATAAGATTCGGACTGAATGACGGATAGTGGTGATTGACTATTAAAGAATTAAATTAACATGAAAAACGGTTTGATTAACAATTCGTAAAACAGAAAGGCGATTGTGCTAGATTATAATAGAGTTAACATAAAAAGGGCTTGATTCACAAAACAGAACGATATTTACAATGATTCGATGTTGATTGAACGCACGACGGTTGATCTCGTTGGAAAATTGTGATTTCAGAATTTTTATTAGGTGTGGTGTTCGGAAAAGTAATAAAAAGGATTAGAATTATGAAAGGTTGATTGGATGATGCGTCTGTTGAAACGTTACGGTCAAAAACGATTGTAGGAGGATTTGGACGAATAAAGAGAATAAAAGATAAAGGAGATGGTGGTAGTAACTGGATGGTAAAATGTCAGAAAATAGGAAAAAGGAATAAGAATAAAAAGGATTAAAGTGACCAATACGTAAGTGACGTGAAAGATTGCAAACTGGTGAATGAGTACTTACTCGGCTGGTTAGAAAATGAAAAATATGGAAAAGTTGTGGAACTCTGGGCCACCCTGGCTGTTGGTCGGCGGATGTAGAAGATGGTAAACTGACTTTAATATTGAAAAGAAACACTGAAACACTGATGAAGATGCGGCTGGAAACCCTACAGGCACGGTTAGGATTGCGTTTCCATGAGAAACAGTGGATTAGATGCGGCTGGAAACCCTACAGGCGCGGTTAGGATTGCGGTTCCTTGAAAAATAATGGATTAGGTGCAGCTGGAAACCCTACAGACGCGGTTAGGATTGCGTTTCCTTGAGAAACAGTGGATTAGATGCGGCTGGAAACCCTACAGGCACGGTTAGGATTGCGTTTCTTTGACAAGCGATGAATTAGGTAGGGCTGGAAACCATATGGGGATAGTTAGGACAGGGTTTCCTTGAGAAATAGTGGATAAGATGCGGCTGCAAACCCTACAGGCGCCGTTAGGATTGCGTTCCTTTGAGAAACAGTGAATTAGGTGCGGCTGTAAACCACATATGCATAGTTAGGACAGGGCTTCCTTGAGAAATAGTGGATTAGGTGCAGCTCGAAAACCAACAGGGTCGTTAGGATTGCGTTTCCTCGGGAAATACTGGATCGAATGCGACTGAAAACCCTACATGGGTTATTAGGACAGGGCTTCCTTGAGAAATAGTGGATTAGGTGCGACTGTAAACCCAACAGGGTCGTTAGGATTGCGTTTCCTCGAGAAATACTGGATCGAATGCGGCTGAAAACCCTACATGAGTGGTTAGGACAGGGCTTCCTTGAGAAATAGACGATCCGATGCGGCTGGAAACCCTACAGGCGCTGTTAGGATTGCGTTTCCTTGAGAAACGATGATTTAGGTGCGGATGGAAATCGTATAGGGATAGTTAGGACAGGGTTTCCTTGAGAAATAGTGGATAAGATGCGGCTGGAAACCCTACAGGCACGGTTAGGATTGCGTTTCCATGAGAAACAGTGGATTAGATGCGGCTAGAAACCCTACAGGCACGGTTAGGATTGCGTTTCTTCGACAAGCGATGAATATTAAAAATACGAATCGTGGCTGACAAATAAAGATCGGAATTAATTATAAGATTCGGACTGAATGACGGATAGTGGTGATTGTGCTAGATTATAATAGAGTTAACATAAAAAGGGCTTGATTCACAAAACAGAACGATATTTACAATGATTCGATGTTGATTGAACGCACGACGGTTGATCTCGTTGGAAAATTGTGATTTCAGAATTTTTATTAGGTGTGGTGTTCGGAAAAGTAATAAAAAGGATTAGAATTATGAAAGGTTGATTGGATGATGCGTCTGTTGAAACGTTACGGTCAAAAACGATTGTAGGAGGATTTGGACGAATAAAGAGAATAAAAGATAAAGGAGATGGTGGTAGTAACTGGATGGTAAAATGTCAGAAAATAGGAAAAAGGAATAAGAATAAAAAGGATTAAAGTGACCAATACGTAAGTGACGTGAAAGATTGCAAACTGGTGAATGAGTACTTACTCGGCTGGTTAGAAAATGAAAAATATGGAAAAGTTGTGGAACTCTGGGCCACCCTGGCTGTTGGTCGGCGGATGTAGAAGATGGTAAACTGACTTTAATATTGAAAAGAAACACTGAAACACTGATGAAGATGCGGCTGCAAACCCTACAGGCATGGTTAGGAATGCGTTTCCATGAGAAACAGTGGATTAGATGCGGCTGGAAACCCTACAGGCACGGTTAGGATTGCGTTTCCTTGACAAGCAGTAGATTAGGTGTGGTTGGAAACCCCAAAGGCGCTGTTAGGATTGCGTTTCCTTGAGAAATAATGGATTAGGTGCGACTGGAAACCCTACAGGCGCGGTTAGGATTGCGGTTCCTTGAAAAATAATGGATTAGGTACAGCTGGAAACCCCACAGACGCGGTTAGAATTGCGTTTCCTTGAGAAACAGTGGATTAGATGCGGCTGGAAACCCTACAGGCACGGTTAGGATTGCGTTTCTTTGACAAGCGATGAATTAGGTAGGGCTGGAAACCATATAGGGATAGTTAGGACAGGGTTTCCTTGAGAAATAGTGGATAAGATGCGGCTGCAAACCCTACAGGCGCCGTTAGGATTGCGTTCCTTTGAGAAACAGTGAATTAGGTGCGGCTGTAAACCACATATGCATAGTTAGGACAGGGCTTCCTTGAGAAATAGTGGATTAGGTGCAGCTCGAAAACCAACAGGGTCGTTAGGATTGCGTTTCCTCGGGAAATACTGGATCGAATGCGACTGAAAACCCTATATGGGTTATTAGGACAGGGCTTCCTTGAGAAATAGTGGATTAGGTGCGACTGTAAACCCAACAGGGTCGTTAGGATTGCGTTTCCTCGAGAAATACTGGATCGAATGCGGCTGAAAACCCTACATGAGTGGTTAGGACAGGGCTTCCTTGAGAAATAGACGATCCGATGCGGCTGGAAACCCTACAGGCGCTGTTAGGATTGCGTTTCCTTGAGAAACGATGATTTAGGTGCGGATGGAAATCGTATAGGGATAGTTAGGACAGGGTTTCCTTGAGAAATAGTGGATAAGATGCGGCTGGAAACCCTACAGGCACGGTTAGGATTGCGTTTCCATGAGAAACAGTGGATTAGATGCGGCTGGAAACCCTACAGGCACGGTTAGGATTGCGTTTCTTCGACAAGCGATGAATATTAAAAATACGAATCGTGGCTGACAAATAAAGATCGGAATTAATTATAAGATTCGGACTGAATGACGGATAGTGGTGATTGTGCTAGATTATAATAGAGTTAACATAAAAAGGGCTTGATTCACAAAACAGAACGATATTTACAATGATTCGATGTTGATTGAACGCACGACGGTTGATCTCGTTGGAAAATTGTGATTCCAGAATTTTTATTAGGTGTGGTGTTCGGAAAAGTAATAAAAAGGATTAGAATTATGAAAGGTTGATTGGATGATGCGTCTGTTGAAACGTTACGGTCAAAAACGATTGTAGGAGGATTTGGACGAATAAAGAGAATAAAAGATAAAGGAGATGGTGGTAGTAACTGGATGGTAAAATGTCAGAAAATAGGAAAAAGGAATAAGAATAAAAAGGATTAAAGTGACCAATACGTAAGTGACGTGAAAGATTGCAAACTGGTGAATGAGTACTTACTCGGCTGGTTAGAAAATGAAAAATATGGAAAAGTTGTGGAACTCTGGGCCACCCTGGCTGTTGGTCGGCGGATGTAGAAGATGGTAAACTGACTTTAATATTGAAAAGAAACACTGAAACACTGATGAAGATGCGGCTGGAAACCCTACAGGCACGGTTAGGATTGCGTTTCCATGAGAAACAGTGGATTAGATGCGGCTAGAAACCCTACAGGCACGGTTAGGATTGCGTTTCTTCGACAAGCGATGAATATTAAAAATACGAATCGTGGCTGACAAATAAAGATCGGAATTAATTATAAGATTCGGACTGAATGACGGATAGTGGTGATTGACTATTAAAGAATTAAATTAACATGAAAAACGGTTTGATTAACAATTCGTAAAACAGAAAGGCGATTGTGCTAGATTATAATAGAGTTAACATAAAAAGGGCTTGATTCACAAAACAGAACGATATTTACAATGATTCGATGTTGATTGAACGCACGACGGTTGATCTCGTTGGAAAATTGTGATTTCAGAATTTTTATTAGGTGTGGTGTTCGGAAAAGTAATAAAAAGGATTAGAATTATGAAAGGTTGATTGGATGATGCGTCTGTTGAAACGTTACGGTCAAAAACGATTGTAGGAGGATTTGGACGAATAAAGAGAATAAAAGATAAAGGAGATGGTGGTAGTAACTGGATGGTAAAATGTCAGAAAATAGGAAAAAGGAATAAGAATAAAAAGGATTAAAGTGACCAATACGTAAGTGACGTGAAAGATTGCAAACTGGTGAATGAGTACTTACTCGGCTGGTTAGAAAATGAAAAATATGGAAAAGTTGTGGAACTCTGGGCCACCCTGGCTGTTGGTCGGCGGATGTAGAAGATGGTAAACTGACTTTAATATTGAAAAGAAACACTGAAACACTGATGAAGATGCGGCTGCAAACCCTACAGGCATGGTTAGGAATGCGTTTCCATGAGAAACAGTGGATTAGATGCGGCTGGAAACCCTACAGGCACGGTTAGGATTGCGTTTCTTTGACAAGCAGTAGATTAGGTGTGGTTGGAAACCCTAAAGGCGCTGTTAGGATTGCGTTTCCTTGAGAAATAATGGATTAGGTGCGACTGGAAACCCTACAGGCGCGGTTAGGATTGCGGTTCCTTGAAAAATAATGGATTAGGTGCAGCTGGAAACCCTACAGACGCGGTTAGGATTGCGTTTCCTTGAGAAACAGTGGATTAGATGCGGCTGGAAACCCTACAGGCACGGTTAGGATTGCGTTTCTTTGACAAGCGATGAATTAGGTAGGGCTGGAAACCATATAGGGATAGTTAGGACAGGGTTTCCTTGAGAAATAGTGGACAAGATGCGGCTGCAAACCCTACAGGCGCCGTTAGGATTGCGTTCCTTTGAGAAACAGTGAATTAGGTGCGGCTGTAAACCACATATGCATAGTTAGGACAGGGCTTCCTTGAGAAATAGTGGATTAGGTGCAGCTCGAAAACCAACAGGGTCGTTAGGATTGCGTTTCCTCGGGAAATACTGGATCGAATGCGACTGAAAACCCTACATGGGTTATTAGGACAGGGCTTCCTTGAGAAATAGTGGATTAGGTGCGACTGTAAACCCAACAGGGTCGTTAGGATTGCGTTTCCTCGAGAAATACTGGATCGAATGCGGCTGAAAACCCTACATGAGTGGTTAGGACAGGGCTTCCTTGAGAAATAGACGATCCGATGCGGCTGGAAACCCTACAGGCGCTGTTAGGATTGCGTTTCCTTGAGAAACGATGATTTAGGTGCGGATGGAAATCGTATAGGGATAGTTAGGACAGGGTTTCCTTGAGAAATAGTGGATAAGATGCGGCTGGAAACCCTACAGGCACGGTTAGGATTGCGTTTCCATGAGAAACAGTGGATTAGATGCGGCTGGAAACCCTACAGGCGCGGTTAGGATTGCGGTTCCTTGAAAAATAATGGATTAGGTGCAGCTGGAAACCCTACAGACGCGGTTAGGATTGCGTTTCCTTGAGAAACAGTGGATTAGATGCGGCTGGAAACCCTACAGGCACGGTTAGGATTGCGTTTCTTTGACAAGCGATGAATTAGGTAGGGCTGGAAACCATATAGGGATAGTTAGGACAGGGTTTCCTTGAGAAATAGTGGATAAGATGCGGCTGCAAACCCTACAGGCGCCGTTAGGATTGCGTTCCTTTGAGAAACAGTGAATTAGGTGCGGCTGTAAACCACATATGCATAGTTAGGACAGGGCTTCCTTGAGAAATAGTGGATAAGATGCGGCTGCAAACCCTACAGGCGCCGTTAGGATTGCGTTCCTTTGAGAAACAGTGAATTAGGTGCGGCTGTAAACCACATATGCATAGTTAGGACAGGGCTTCCTTGAGAAATAGTGGATAAGATGCGGCTGCAAACCCTACAGGCGCCGTTAGGATTGCGTTCCTTTGAGAAACAGTGAATTAGGTGCGGCTGTAAACCACATATGCATAGTTAGGACAGGGCTTCCTTGAGAAATAGTGGATTAGGTGCAGCTCGAAAACCAACAGGGTCGTTAGGATTGCGTTTCCTCGGGAAATACTGGATCGAATGCGACTGAAAACCCTACATGGGTTATTAGGACAGGGCTTCCTTGAGAAATAGTGGATTAGGTGCGACTGTAAACCCAACAGGGTCGTTAGGATTGCGTTTCCTCGAGAAATACTGGATCGAATGCGGCTGAAAACCCTACATGAGTGGTTAGGACAGGGCTTCCTTGAGAAATAGACGATCCGATGCGGCTGGAAACCCTACAGGCGCTGTTAGGATTGCGTTTCCTTGAGAAACGATGATTTAGGTGCGGATGGAAATCGTATAGGGATAGTTAGGACAGGGTTTCCTTGAGAAATAGTGGATAAGATGCGGCTGGAAACCCTACAGGCACGGTTAGGATTGCGTTTCCATGAGAAACAGTGGATTAGATGCGGCTGGAAACCCTACAGGCACGGTTAGGATTGCGTTTCTTCGACAAGCGATGAATATTAAAA
This sequence comes from Tiphia femorata, assembly GCA_944319695.1. Taxonomy (NCBI): domain Eukaryota; kingdom Metazoa; phylum Arthropoda; class Insecta; order Hymenoptera; family Tiphiidae; genus Tiphia; species Tiphia femorata. Next base: position 24,229,134 of record OX090901.1, on the reverse strand, counting down.
ATACGAATCGTGGCTGACAAATAAAGATCGGAATTAATTATAAGATTCGGACTGAATGACGGATAGTGGTGATTGACTATTAAAGAATTAAATTAACATGAAAAACGGTTTGATTAACAATTCGTAAAACAGAAAGGCGATTGTGCTAGATTATAATAGAGTTAACATAAAAAGGGCTTGATTCACAAAACAGAACGATATTTACAATGATTCGATGTTGATTGAACGCACGACGGTTGATCTCGTTGGAAAATTGTGATTTCAGAATTTTTATTAGGTGTGGTGTTCGGAAAAGTAATAAAAAGGATTAGAATTATGAAAGGTTGATTGGATGATGGGTCTGTTGAAACGTTACGGTCAAAAACGATTGTAGGAGGATTTGGACGAATAAAGAGAATAAAAGATAAAGGAGATGGTGGTAGTAACTGGATGGTAAAATGTCAGAAAATAGGAAAAAGGAATAAGAATAAAAAGGATTAAAGTGACCAATACGTAAGTGACGTGAAAGATTGCAAACTGGTGAATGAGTACTTACTCGGCTGGTTAGAAAATGAAAAATATGGAAAAGTTGTGGAACTCTGGGCCACCCTGGCTGTTGGTCGGCGGATGTAGAAGATGGTAAACTGACTTTAATATTGAAAAGAAACACTGAAACACTGATGAAGATGCGGCTGCAAACCCTACAGGCATGGTTAGGAATGCGTTTCCATGAGAAACAGTGGATTAGATGCGGCTGGAAACCCTACAGGCACGGTTAGGATTGCGTTTCTTTGACAAGCAGTAGATTAGGTGTGGTTGGAAACCCTAAAGGCGCTGTTAGGATTGCGTTTCCTTGAGAAATAATGGATTAGGTGCGACTGGAAACCCTACAGGCGCGGTTAGGATTGCGGTTCCTTGAAAAATAATGGATTAGGTGCAGCTGGAAACCCTACAGACGCGGTTAGGATTGCGTTTCCTTGAGAAACAGTGGATTAGATGCGGCTGGAAACCCTACAGGCACGGTTAGGATTGCGTTTCTTTGACAAGCGATGAATTAGGTAGGGCTGGAAACCATATAGGGATAGTTAGGACAGGGTTTCCTTGAGAAATAGTGGACAAGATGCGGCTGCAAACCCTACAGGCGCCGTTAGGATTGCGTTCCTTTGAGAAACAGTGAATTAGGTGCGGCTGTAAACCACATATGCATAGTTAGGACAGGGCTTCCTTGAGAAATAGTGGATTAGGTGCAGCTCGAAAACCAACAGGGTCGTTAGGATTGCGTTTCCTCGGGAAATACTGGATCGAATGCGACTGAAAACCCTACATGGGTTATTAGGACAGGGCTTCCTTGAGAAATAGTGGATTAGGTGCGACTGTAAACCCAACAGGGTCGTTAGGATTGCGTTTCCTCGAGAAATACTGGATCGAATGCGGCTGAAAACCCTACATGAGTGGTTAGGACAGGGCTTCCTTGAGAAATAGACGATCCGATGCGGCTGGAAACCCTACAGGCGCTGTTAGGATTGCGTTTCCTTGAGAAACGATGATTTAGGTGCGGATGGAAATCGTATAGGGATAGTTAGGACAGGGTTTCCTTGAGAAATAGTGGATAAGATGCGGCTGGAAACCCTACAGGCACGGTTAGGATTGCGTTTCCATGAGAAACAGTGGATTAGATGCGGCTGGAAACCCTACAGGCGCGGTTAGGATTGCGGTTCCTTGAAAAATAATGGATTAGGTGCAGCTGGAAACCCTACAGACGCGGTTAGGATTGCGTTTCCTTGAGAAACAGTGGATTAGATGCGGCTGGAAACCCTACAGGCACGGTTAGGATTGCGTTTCTTTGACAAGCGATGAATTAGGTAGGGCTGGAAACCATATAGGGATAGTTAGGACAGGGTTTCCTTGAGAAATAGTGGATAAGATGCGGCTGCAAACCCTACAGGCGCCGTTAGGATTGCGTTCCTTTGAGAAACAGTGAATTAGGTGCGGCTGTAAACCACATATGCATAGTTAGGACAGGGCTTCCTTGAGAAATAGTGGATAAGATGCGGCTGCAAACCCTACAGGCGCCGTTAGGATTGCGTTCCTTTGAGAAACAGTGAATTAGGTGCGGCTGTAAACCACATATGCATAGTTAGGACAGGGCTTCCTTGAGAAATAGTGGATAAGATGCGGCTGCAAACCCTACAGGCGCCGTTAGGATTGCGTTCCTTTGAGAAACAGTGAATTAGGTGCGGCTGTAAACCACATATGCATAGTTAGGACAGGGCTTCCTTGAGAAATAGTGGATTAGGTGCAGCTCGAAAACCAACAGGGTCGTTAGGATTGCGTTTCCTCGGGAAATACTGGATCGAATGCGACTGAAAACCCTACATGGGTTATTAGGACAGGGCTTCCTTGAGAAATAGTGGATTAGGTGCGACTGTAAACCCAACAGGGTCGTTAGGATTGCGTTTCCTCGAGAAATACTGGATCGAATGCGGCTGAAAACCCTACATGAGTGGTTAGGACAGGGCTTCCTTGAGAAATAGACGATCCGATGCGGCTGGAAACCCTACAGGCGCTGTTAGGATTGCGTTTCCTTGAGAAACGATGATTTAGGTGCGGATGGAAATCGTATAGGGATAGTTAGGACAGGGTTTCCTTGAGAAATAGTGGATAAGATGCGGCTGGAAACCCTACAGGCACGGTTAGGATTGCGTTTCCATGAGAAACAGTGGATTAGATGCGGCTGGAAACCCTACAGGCACGGTTAGGATTGCGTTTCTTCGACAAGCGATGAATATTAAAAATACGAATCGTGGCTGACAAATAAAGATCGGAATTAATTATAAGATTCGGACTGAATGACGGATAGTGGTGATTGACTATTAAAGAATTAAATTAACATGAAAAACGGTTTGATTAACAATTCGTAAAACAGAAAGGCGATTGTGCTAGATTATAATAGAGTTAACATAAAAAGGGCTTGATTCACAAAACAGAACGATATTTACAATGATTCGATGTTGATTGAACGCACGACGGTTGATCTCGTTGGAAAATTGTGATTTCAGAATTTTTATTAGGTGTGGTGTTCGGAAAAGTAATAAAAAGGATTAGAATTATGAAAGGTTGATTGGATGATGGGTCTGTTGAAACGTTACGGTCAAAAACGATTGTAGGAGGATTTGGACGAATAAAGAGAATAAAAGATAAAGGAGATGGTGGTAGTAACTGGATGGTAAAATGTCAGAAAATAGGAAAAAGGAATAAGAATAAAAAGGATTAAAGTGACCAATACGTAAGTGACGTGAAAGATTGCAAACTGGTGAATGAGTACTTACTCGGCTGGTTAGAAAATGAAAAATATGGAAAAGTTGTGGAACTCTGGGCCACCCTGGCTGTTGATCGGCGGATGTAGAAGATGGTAAACTGACTTTAATATTGAAAAGAAACACTGAAACACTGATGAAGATGCGGCTGCAAACCCTACAGGCATGGTTAGGAATGCGTTTCCATGAGAAACAGTGGATTAGATGCGGCTGGAAACCCTACAGGCACGGTTAGGATTGCGTTTCCTTGACAAGCAGTAGATTAGGTGTGGTTGGAAACCCTAAAGGCGCTGTTAGGATTGCGTTTCCTTGAGAAATAATGGATTAGGTGCGGCTGGAAACCCTACAGGCGCGGTTAGGATTGCGGTTCCTTGAAAAATAATGGATTAGGTGCAGCTGGAAACCCTACAGACGCGGTTAGGATTGCGTTTCCTTGAGAAACAGTGGATTAGATGCGGCTGGAAACCCTACAGGCACGGTTAGGATTGCGTTTCTTTGACAAGCGATGAATTAGGTAGGGCTGGAAACCATATAGGGATAGTTAGGACAGGGTTTCCTTGAGAAATAGTGGATAAGATGCGGCTGCAAACCCTACAGGCGCCGTTAGGATTGCGTTCCTTTGAGAAACAGTGAATTAGGTGCGGCTGTAAACCACATATGCATAGTTAGGACAGGGCTTCCTTGAGAAATAGTGGATAAGATGCGGCTGCAAACCCTACAGGCGCCGTTAGGATTGCGTTCCTTTGAGAAACAGTGAATTAGGTGCGGCTGTAAACCACATATGCATAGTTAGGACAGGGCTTCCTTGAGAAATAGTGGATTAGGTGCAGCTCGAAAACCAACAGGGTCGTTAGGATTGCGTTTCCTCGGGAAATACTGGATCGAATGCGACTGAAAACCCTACATGGGTTATTAGGACAGGGCTTCCTTGAGAAATAGTGGATTAGGTGCGACTGTAAACCCAACAGGGTCGTTAGGATTGCGTTTCCTCGAGAAATACTGGATCGAATGCGGCTGAAAACCCTACATGAGTGGTTAGGACAGGGCTTCCTTGAGAAATAGACGATCCGATGCGGCTGGAAACCCTACAGGCGCTGTTAGGATTGCGTTTCCTTGAGAAACGATGATTTAGGTGCGGATGGAAATCGTATAGGGATAGTTAGGACAGGGTTTCCTTGAGAAATAGTGGATAAGATGCGGCTGGAAACCCTACAGGCACGGTTAGGATTGCGTTTCCATGAGAAACAGTGGATTAGATGCGGCTAGAAACCCTACAGGCACGGTTAGGATTGCGTTTCTTCGACAAGCGATGAATATTAAAAATACGAATCGTGGCTGACAAATAAAGATCGGAATTAATTATAAGATTCGGACTGAATGACGGATAGTGGTGATTGTGCTAGATTATAATAGAGTTAACATAAAAAGGGCTTGATTCACAAAACAGAACGATATTTACAATGATTCGATGTTGATTGAACGCACGACGGTTGATCTCGTTGGAAAATTGTGATTTCAGAATTTTTATTAGGTGTGGTGTTCGGAAAAGTAATAAAAAGGATTAGAATTATGAAAGGTTGATTGGATGATGCGTCTGTTGAAACGTTACGGTCAAAAACGATTGTAGGAGGATTTGGGCGAATAAAGAGAATAAAAGATAAAGGAGATGGTGGTAGTAACTGGATGGTAAAATGTCAGAAAATAGGAAAAAGGAATAAGAATAAAAAGGATTAAAGTGACCAATACGTAAGTGACGTGAAAGATTGCAAACTGGTGAATGAGTACTTACTCGGCTGGTTAGAAAATGAAAAATATGGAAAAGTTGTGGAACTCTGGGCCACCCTGGCTGTTGGTCGGCGGATGTAGAAGATGGTAAACTGACTTTAATATTGAAAAGAAACACTGAAACACTGATGAAGATGCGGCTGCAAACCCTACAGGCATGGTTAGGAATGCGTTTCCATGAGAAACAGTGGATTAGATGCGGCTGGAAACCCTACAGGCACGGTTAGGATTGCGTTTCCTTGACAAGCAGTAGATTAGGTGTGGTTGGAAACCCCAAAGGCGCTGTTAGGATTGCGTTTCCTTGAGAAATAATGGATTAGGTGCGACTGGAAACCCTACAGGCGCGGTTAGGATTGCGGTTCCTTGAAAAATAATGGATTAGGTACAGCTGGAAACCCCACAGACGCGGTTAGAATTGCGTTTCCTTGAGAAACAGTGGATTAGATGCGGCTGGAAACCCTACAGGCACGGTTAGGATTGCGTTTCTTTGACAAGCGATGAATTAGGTAGGGCTGGAAACCATATAGGGATAGTTAGGACAGGGTTTCCTTGAGAAATAGTGGATAAGATGCGGCTGCAAACCCTACAGGCGCCGTTAGGATTGCGTTCCTTTGAGAAACAGTGAATTAGGTGCGGCTGTAAACCACATATGCATAGTTAGGACAGGGCTTCCTTGAGAAATAGTGGATTAGGTGCAGCTCGAAAACCAACAGGGTCGTTAGGATTGCGTTTCCTCGGGAAATACTGGATCGAATGCGACTGAAAACCCTACATGGGTTATTAGGACAGGGCTTCCTTGAGAAATAGTGGATTAGGTGCGACTGTAAACCCAACAGGGTCGTTAGGATTGCGTTTCCTCGAGAAATACTGGATCGAATGCGGCTGAAAACCCTACATGAGTGGTTAGGACAGGGCTTCCTTGAGAAATAGACGATCCGATGCGGCTGGAAACCCTACAGGCGCTGTTAGGATTGCGTTTCCTTGAGAAACGATGATTTAGGTGCGGATGGAAATCGTATAGGGATAGTTAGGACAGGGTTTCCTTGAGAAATAGTGGATAAGATGCGGCTGGAAACCCTACAGGCACGGTTAGGATTGCGTTTCCATGAGAAACAGTGGATTAGATGCGGCTGGAAACCCTACAGGCGCGGTTAGGATTGCGGTTCCTTGAAAAATAATGGATTAGGTGCAGCTGGAAACCCTACAGACGCGGTTAGGATTGCGTTTCCTTGAGAAACAGTGGATTAGATGCGGCTGGAAACCCTACAGGCACGGTTAGGATTGCGTTTCTTTGACAAGCGATGAATTAGGTAGGGCTGGAAACCATATGGGGATAGTTAGGACAGGGTTTCCTTGAGAAATAGTGGATAAGATGCGGCTGCAAACCCTACAGGCGCCGTTAGGATTGCGTTCCTTTGAGAAACAGTGAATTAGGTGCGGCTGTAAACCACATATGCATAGTTAGGACAGGGCTTCCTTGAGAAATAGTGGATTAGGTGCAGCTCGAAAACCAACAGGGTCGTTAGGATTGCGTTTCCTCGGGAAATACTGGATCGAATGCGACTGAAAACCCTACATGGGTTATTAGGACAGGGCTTCCTTGAGAAATAGTGGATTAGGTGCGACTGTAAACCCAACAGGGTCGTTAGGATTGCGTTTCCTCGAGAAATACTGGATCGAATGCGGCTGAAAACCCTACATGAGTGGTTAGGACAGGGCTTCCTTGAGAAATAGACGATCCGATGCGGCTGGAAACCCTACAGGCGCTGTTAGGATTGCGTTTCCTTGAGAAACGATGATTTAGGTGCGGATGGAAATCGTATAGGGATAGTTAGGACAGGGTTTCCTTGAGAAATAGTGGATAAGATGCGGCTGGAAACCCTACAGGCACGGTTAGGATTGCGTTTCCATGAGAAACAGTGGATTAGATGCGGCTGGAAACCCTACAGGCACGGTTAGGATTGCGTTTCTTCGACAAGCGATGAATATTAAAAATACGAATCGTGGCTGACAAATAAAGATCGGAATTAATTATAAGATTCGGACTGAATGACGGATAGTGGTGATTGTGCTAGATTATAATAGAGTTAACATAAAAAGGGCTTGATTCACAAAACAGAACGATATTTACAATGATTCGATGTTGATTGAACGCACGACGGTTGATCTCGTTGGAAAATTGTGATTCCAGAATTTTTATTAGGTGTGGTGTTCGGAAAAGTAATAAAAAGGATTAGAATTATGAAAGGTTGATTGGATGATGCGTCTGTTGAAACGTTACGGTCAAAAACGATTGTAGGAGGATTTGGACGAATAAAGAGAATAAAAGATAAAGGAGATGGTGGTAGTAACTGGATGGTAAAATGTCAGAAAATAGGAAAAAGGAATAAGAATAAAAAGGATTAAAGTGACCAATACGTAAGTGACGTGAAAGATTGCAAACTGGTGAATGAGTACTTACTCGGCTGGTTAGAAAATGAAAAATATGGAAAAGTTGTGGAACTCTGGGCCACCCTGGCTGTTGGTCGGCGGATGTAGAAGATGGTAAACTGACTTTAATATTGAAAAGAAACACTGAAACACTGATGAAGATGCGGCTGGAAACCCTACAGGCACGGTTAGGATTGCGTTTCCATGAGAAACAGTGGATTAGATGCGGCTAGAAACCCTACAGGCACGGTTAGGATTGCGTTTCTTCGACAAGCGATGAATATTAAAAATACGAATCGTGGCTGACAAATAAAGATCGGAATTAATTATAAGATTCGGACTGAATGACGGATAGTGGTGATTGACTATTAAAGAATTAAATTAACATGAAAAACGGTTTGATTAACAATTCGTAAAACAGAAAGGCGATTGTGCTAGATTATAATAGAGTTAACATAAAAAGGGCTTGATTCACAAAACAGAACGATATTTACAATGATTCGATGTTGATTGAACGCACGACGGTTGATCTCGTTGGAAAATTGTGATTTCAGAATTTTTATTAGGTGTGGTGTTCGGAAAAGTAATAAAAAGGATTAGAATTATGAAAGGTTGATTGGATGATGCGTCTGTTGAAACGTTACGGTCAAAAACGATTGTAGGAGGATTTGGACGAATAAAGAGAATAAAAGATAAAGGAGATGGTGGTAGTAACTGGATGGTAAAATGTCAGAAAATAGGAAAAAGGAATAAGAATAAAAAGGATTAAAGTGACCAATACGTAAGTGACGTGAAAGATTGCAAACTGGTGAATGAGTACTTACTCGGCTGGTTAGAAAATGAAAAATATGGAAAAGTTGTGGAACTCTGGGCCACCCTGGCTGTTGGTCGGCGGATGTAGAAGATGGTAAACTGACTTTAATATTGAAAAGAAACACTGAAACACTGATGAAGATGCGGCTGCAAACCCTACAGGCATGGTTAGGAATGCGTTTCCATGAGAAACAGTGGATTAGATGCGGCTGGAAACCCTACAGGCACGGTTAGGATTGCGTTTCTTTGACAAGCAGTAGATTAGGTGTGGTTGGAAACCCTAAAGGCGCTGTTAGGATTGCGTTTCCTTGAGAAATAATGGATTAGGTGCGACTGGAAACCCTACAGGCGCGGTTAGGATTGCGGTTCCTTGAAAAATAATGGATTAGGTGCAGCTGGAAACCCTACAGACGCGGTTAGGATTGCGTTTCCTTGAGAAACAGTGGATTAGATGCGGCTGGAAACCCTACAGGCACGGTTAGGATTGCGTTTCTTTGACAAGCGATGAATTAGGTAGGGCTGGAAACCATATAGGGATAGTTAGGACAGGGTTTCCTTGAGAAATAGTGGACAAGATGCGGCTGCAAACCCTACAGGCGCCGTTAGGATTGCGTTCCTTTGAGAAACAGTGAATTAGGTGCGGCTGTAAACCACATATGCATAGTTAGGACAGGGCTTCCTTGAGAAATAGTGGATTAGGTGCAGCTCGAAAACCAACAGGGTCGTTAGGATTGCGTTTCCTCGGGAAATACTGGATCGAATGCGACTGAAAACCCTACATGGGTTATTAGGACAGGGCTTCCTTGAGAAATAGTGGATTAGGTGCGACTGTAAACCCAACAGGGTCGTTAGGATTGCGTTTCCTCGAGAAATACTGGATCGAATGCGGCTGAAAACCCTACATGAGTGGTTAGGACAGGGCTTCCTTGAGAAATAGACGATCCGATGCGGCTGGAAACCCTACAGGCGCTGTTAGGATTGCGTTTCCTTGAGAAACGATGATTTAGGTGCGGATGGAAATCGTATAGGGATAGTTAGGACAGGGTTTCCTTGAGAAATAGTGGATAAGATGCGGCTGGAAACCCTACAGGCACGGTTAGGATTGCGTTTCCATGAGAAACAGTGGATTAGATGCGGCTGGAAACCCTACAGGCGCGGTTAGGATTGCGGTTCCTTGAAAAATAATGGATTAGGTGCAGCTGGAAACCCTACAGACGCGGTTAGGATTGCGTTTCCTTGAGAAACAGTGGATTAGATGCGGCTGGAAACCCTACAGGCACGGTTAGGATTGCGTTTCTTTGACAAGCGATGAATTAGGTAGGGCTGGAAACCATATAGGGATAGTTAGGACAGGGTTTCCTTGAGAAATAGTGGATAAGATGCGGCTGCAAACCCTACAGGCGCCGTTAGGATTGCGTTCCTTTGAGAAACAGTGAATTAGGTGCGGCTGTAAACCACATATGCATAGTTAGGACAGGGCTTCCTTGAGAAATAGTGGATAAGATGCGGCTGCAAACCCTACAGGCGCCGTTAGGATTGCGTTCCTTTGAGAAACAGTGAATTAGGTGCGGCTGTAAACCACATATGCATAGTTAGGACAGGGCTTCCTTGAGAAATAGTGGATAAGATGCGGCTGCAAACCCTACAGGCGCCGTTAGGATTGCGTTCCTTTGAGAAACAGTGAATTAGGTGCGGCTGTAAACCACATATGCATAGTTAGGACAGGGCTTCCTTGAGAAATAGTGGATTAGGTGCAGCTCGAAAACCAACAGGGTCGTTAGGATTGCGTTTCCTCGGGAAATACTGGATCGAATGCGACTGAAAACCCTACATGGGTTATTAGGACAGGGCTTCCTTGAGAAATAGTGGATTAGGTGCGACTGTAAACCCAACAGGGTCGTTAGGATTGCGTTTCCTCGAGAAATACTGGATCGAATGCGGCTGAAAACCCTACATGAGTGGTTAGGACAGGGCTTCCTTGAGAAATAGACGATCCGATGCGGCTGGAAACCCTACAGGCGCTGTTAGGATTGCGTTTCCTTGAGAAACGATGATTTAGGTGCGGATGGAAATCGTATAGGGATAGTTAGGACAGGGTTTCCTTGAGAAATAGTGGATAAGATGCGGCTGGAAACCCTACAGGCACGGTTAGGATTGCGTTTCCATGAGAAACAGTGGATTAGATGCGGCTGGAAACCCTACAGGCACGGTTAGGATTGCGTTTCTTCGACAAGCGATGAATATTAAAAATACGAATCGTGGCTGACAAATAAAGATCGGAATTAATTATAAGATTCGGACTGAATGACGGATAGTGGTGATTGACTATTAAAGAATTAAATTAACATGAAAAACGGTTTGATTAACAATTCGTAAAACAGAAAGGCGATTGTGCTAGATTATAATAGAGTTAACATAAAAAGGGCTTGATTCACAAAACAGAACGATATTTACAATGATTCGATGTTGATTGAACGCACGACGGTTGATCTCGTTGGAAAATTGTGATTTCAGAATTTTTATTAGGTGTGGTGTTCGGAAAAGTAATAAAAAGGATTAGAATTATGAAAGGTTGATTGGATGATGGGTCTGTTGAAACGTTACGGTCAAAAACGATTGTAGGAGGATTTGGACGAATAAAGAGAATAAAAGATAAAGGAGATGGTGGTAGTAACTGGATGGTAAAATGTCAGAAAATAGGAAAAAGGAATAAGAATAAAAAGGATTAAAGTGACCAATACGTAAGTGACGTGAAAGATTGCAAACTGGTGAATGAGTACTTACTCGGCTGGTTAGAAAATGAAAAATATGGAAAAGTTGTGGAACTCTGGGCCACCCTGGCTGTTGGTCGGCGGATGTAGAAGATGGTAAACTGACTTTAATATTGAAAAGAAACACTGAAACACTGATGAAGATGCGGCTGCAAACCCTACAGGCATGGTTAGGAATGCGTTTCCATGAGAAACAGTGGATTAGATGCGGCTGGAAACCCTACAGGCACGGTTAGGATTGCGTTTCTTTGACAAGCAGTAGATTAGGTGTGGTTGGAAACCCTAAAGGCGCTGTTAGGATTGCGTTTCCTTGAGAAATAATGGATTAGGTGCGACTGGAAACCCTACAGGCGCGGTTAGGATTGCGGTTCCTTGAAAAATAATGGATTAGGTGCAGCTGGAAACCCTACAGACGCGGTTAGGATTGCGTTTCCTTGAGAAACAGTGGATTAGATGCGGCTGGAAACCCTACAGGCACGGTTAGGATTGCGTTTCTTTGACAAGCGATGAATTAGGTAGGGCTGGAAACCATATAGGGATAGTTAGGACAGGGTTTCCTTGAGAAATAGTGGACAAGATGCGGCTGCAAACCCTACAGGCGCCGTTAGGATTGCGTTCCTTTGAGAAACAGTGAATTAGGTGCGGCTGTAAACCACATATGCATAGTTAGGACAGGGCTTCCTTGAGAAATAGTGGATTAGGTGCAGCTCGAAAACCAACAGGGTCGTTAGGATTGCGTTTCCTCGGGAAATACTGGATCGAATGCGACTGAAAACCCTACATGGGTTATTAGGACAGGGCTTCCTTGAGAAATAGTGGATTAGGTGCGACTGTAAACCCAACAGGGTCGTTAGGATTGCGTTTCCTCGAGAAATACTGGATCGAATGCGGCTGAAAACCCTACATGAGTGGTTAGGACAGGGCTTCCTTGAGAAATAGACGATCCGATGCGGCTGGAAACCCTACAGGCGCTGTTAGGATTGCGTTTCCTTGAGAAACGATGATTTAGGTGCGGATGGAAATCGTATAGGGATAGTTAGGACAGGGTTTCCTTGAGAAATAGTGGATAAGATGCGGCTGGAAACCCTACAGGCACGGTTAGGATTGCGTTTCCATGAGAAACAGTGGATTAGATGCGGCTGGAAACCCTACAGGCGCGGTTAGGATTGCGGTTCCTTGAAAAATAATGGATTAGGTGCAGCTGGAAACCCTACAGACGCGGTTAGGATTGCGTTTCCTTGAGAAACAGTGGATTAGATGCGGCTGGAAACCCTACAGGCACGGTTAGGATTGCGTTTCTTTGACAAGCGATGAATTAGGTAGGGCTGGAAACCATATAGGGATAGTTAGGACAGGGTTTCCTTGAGAAATAGTGGATAAGATGCGGCTGCAAACCCTACAGGCGCCGTTAGGATTGCGTTCCTTTGAGAAACAGTGAATTAGGTGCGGCTGTAAACCACATATGCATAGTTAGGACAGGGCTTCCTTGAGAAATAGTGGATAAGATGCGGCTGCAAACCCTACAGGCGCCGTTAGGATTGCGTTCCTTTGAGAAACAGTGAATTAGGTGCGGCTGTAAACCACATATGCATAGTTAGGACAGGGCTTCCTTGAGAAATAGTGGATAAGATGCGGCTGGAAACCCTACAGGCACGGTTAGGATTGCGTTTCCATGAGAAACAGTGGATTAGATGCGGCTGGAAACCCTACAGGCGCGGTTAGGATTGCGGTTCCTTGAAAAATAATGGATTAGGTGCAGCTGGAAACCCTACAGACGCGGTTAGGATTGCGTTTCCTTGAGAAACAGTGGATTAGATGCGGCTGGAAACCCTACAGGCACGGTTAGGATTGCGTTTCTTTGACAAGCGATGAATTAGGTAGGGCTGGAAACCATATGGGGATAGTTAGGACAGGGTTTCCTTGAGAAATAGTGGATAAGATGCGGCTGCAAACCCTACAGGCGCCGTTAGGATTGCGTTCCTTTGAGAAACAGTGAATTAGGTGCGGCTGTAAACCACATATGCATAGTTAGGACAGGGCTTCCTTGAGAAATAGTGGATTAGGTGCAGCTCGAAAACCAACAGGGTCGTTAGGATTGCGTTTCCTCGGGAAATACTGGATCGAATGCGACTGAAAACCCTACATGGGTTATTAGGACAGGGCTTCCTTGAGAAATAGTGGATTAGGTGCGACTGTAAACCCAACAGGGTCGTTAGGATTGCGTTTCCTCGAGAAATACTGGATCGAATGCGGCTGAAAACCCTACATGAGTGGTTAGGACAGGGCTTCCTTGAGAAATAGACGATCCGATGCGGCTGGAAACCCTACAGGCGCTGTTAGGATTGCGTTTCCTTGAGAAACGATGATTTAGGTGCGGATGGAAATCGTATAGGGATAGTTAGGACAGGGTTTCCTTGAGAAATAGTGGATAAGATGCGGCTGGAAACCCTACAGGCACGGTTAGGATTGCGTTTCCATGAGAAACAGTGGATTAGATGCGGCTAGAAACCCTACAGGCACGGTTAGGATTGCGTTTCTTCGACAAGCGATGAATATTAAAAATACGAATCGTGGCTGACAAATAAAGATCGGAATTAATTATAAGATTCGGACTGAATGACGGATAGTGGTGATTGACTATTAAAGAATTAAATTAACATGAAAAACGGTTTGATTAACAATTCGTAAAACAGAAAGGCGATTGTGCTAGATTATAATAGAGTTAACATAAAAAGGGCTTGATTCACAAAACAGAACGATATTTACAATGATTCGATGTTGATTGAACGCACGACGGTTGATCTCGTTGGAAAATTGTGATTTCAGAATTTTTATTAGGTGTGGTGTTCGGAAAAGTAATAAAAAGCATTAGAATTATGAAAGGTTGATTGGATGATGCGTCTGTTGAAACGTTACGGTCAAAAACGATTGTAGGAGGATTTGGACGAATAAAGAGAATAAAAGATAAAGGAGATGGTGGTAGTAACTGGATGGTAAAATGTCAGAAAATAGGAAAAAGGAATAAGAATAAAAAGGATTAAAGTGACCAATACGTAAGTGACGTGAAAGATTGCAAACTGGTGAATGAGTACTTACTCGGCTGGTTAGAAAATGAAAAATATGGAAAAGTTGTGGAACTCTGGGCCACCCTGGCTGTTGGTCGGCGGATGTAGAAGATGGTAAACTGACTTTAATATTGAAAAGAAACACTGAAACACTGATGAAGATGCGGCTGGAAACCCTACAGGCACGGTTAGGATTGCGTTTCCATGAGAAACAGTGGATTAGATGCGGCTAGAAACCCTACAGGCACGGTTAGGATTGCGTTTCTTCGACAAGCGATGAATATTAAAAATACGAATCGTGGCTGACAAATAAAGATCGGAATTAATTATAAGATTCGGACTGAATGACGGATAGTGGTGATTGACTATTAAAGAATTAAATTAACATGAAAAACGGTTTGATTAACAATTCGTAAAACAGAAAGGCGATTGTGCTAGATTATAATAGAGTTAACATAAAAAGGGCTTGATTCACAAAACAGAACGATATTTACAATGATTCGATGTTGATTGAACGCACGACGGTTGATCTCGTTGGAAAATTGTGATTTCAGAATTTTTATTAGGTGTGGTGTTCGGAAAAGTAATAAAAAGGATTAGAATTATGAAAGGTTGATTGGATGATGCGTCTGTTGAAACGTTACGGTCAAAAACGATTGTAGGAGGATTTGGACGAATAAAGAGAATAAAAGATAAAGGAGATGGTGGTAGTAACTGGATGGTAAAATGTCAGAAAATAGGAAAAAGGAATAAGAATAAAAAGGATTAAAGTGACCAATACGTAAGTGACGTGAAAGATTGCAAACTGGTGAATGAGTACTTACTCGGCTGGTTAGAAAATGAAAAATATGGAAAAGTTGTGGAACTCTGGGCCACCCTGGCTGTTGGTCGGCGGATGTAGAAGATGGTAAACTGACTTTAATATTGAAAAGAAACACTGAAACACTGATGAAGATGCGGCTGGAAACCCTACAGGCACGGTTAGGATTGCGTTTCCATGAGAAACAGTGGATTAGATGCGGCTGGAAACCCTACAGGCGCGGTTAGGATTGCGGTTCCTTGAAAAATAATGGATTAGGTGCAGCTGGAAACCCTACAGACGCGGTTAGGATTGCGTTTCCTTGAGAAACAGTGGATTAGATGCGGCTGGAAACCCTACAGGCACGGTTAGGATTGCGTTTCTTTGACAAGCGATGAATTAGGTAGGGCTGGAAACCATATGGGGATAGTTAGGACAGGGTTTCCTTGAGAAATAGTGGATAAGATGCGGCTGCAAACCCTACAGGCGCCGTTAGGATTGCGTTCCTTTGAGAAACAGTGAATTAGGTGCGGCTGTAAACCACATATGCATAGTTAGGACAGGGCTTCCTTGAGAAATAGTGGATTAGGTGCAGCTCGAAAACCAACAGGGTCGTTAGGATTGCGTTTCCTCGGGAAATACTGGATCGAATGCGACTGAAAACCCTACATGGGTTATTAGGACAGGGCTTCCTTGAGAAATAGTGGATTAGGTGCGACTGTAAACCCAACAGGGTCGTTAGGATTGCGTTTCCTCGAGAAATACTGGATCGAATGCGGCTGAAAACCCTACATGAGTGGTTAGGACAGGGCTTCCTTGAGAAATAGACGATCCGATGCGGCTGGAAACCCTACAGGCGCTGTTAGGATTGCGTTTCCTTGAGAAACGATGATTTAGGTGCGGATGGAAATCGTATAGGGATAGTTAGGACAGGGTTTCCTTGAGAAATAGTGGATAAGATGCGGCTGGAAACCCTACAGGCACGGTTAGGATTGCGTTTCCATGAGAAACAGTGGATTAGATGCGGCTAGAAACCCTACAGGCACGGTTAGGATTGCGTTTCTTCGACAAGCGATGAATATTAAAAATACGAATCGTGGCTGACAAATAAAGATCGGAATTAATTATAAGATTCGGACTGAATGACGGATAGTGGTGATTGTGCTAGATTATAATAGAGTTAACATAAAAAGGGCTTGATTCACAAAACAGAACGATATTTACAATGATTCGATGTTGATTGAACGCACGACGGTTGATCTCGTTGGAAAATTGTGATTTCAGAATTTTTATTAGGT
Organism: Tiphia femorata; assembly: GCA_944319695.1. Lineage (NCBI taxonomy): Eukaryota > Metazoa > Arthropoda > Insecta > Hymenoptera > Tiphiidae > Tiphia > Tiphia femorata. The sequence goes on along the minus strand of OX090901.1, from coordinate 24,212,877 downwards.
GTGGTGTTCGGAAAAGTAATAAAAAGGATTAGAATTATGAAAGGTTGATTGGATGATGCGTCTGTTGAAACGTTACGGTCAAAAACGATTGTAGGAGGATTTGGACGAATAAAGAGAATAAAAGATAAAGGAGATGGTGGTAGTAACTGGATGGTAAAATGTCAGAAAATAGGAAAAAGGAATAAGAATAAAAAGGATTAAAGTGACCAATACGTAAGTGACGTGAAAGATTGCAAACTGGTGAATGAGTACTTACTCGGCTGGTTAGAAAATGAAAAATATGGAAAAGTTGTGGAACTCTGGGCCACCCTGGCTGTTGGTCGGCGGATGTAGAAGATGGTAAACTGACTTTAATATTGAAAAGAAACACTGAAACACTGATGAAGATGCGGCTGCAAACCCTACAGGCATGGTTAGGAATGCGTTTCCATGAGAAACAGTGGATTAGATGCGGCTGGAAACCCTACAGGCACGGTTAGGATTGCGTTTCCTTGACAAGCAGTAGATTAGGTGTGGTTGGAAACCCCAAAGGCGCTGTTAGGATTGCGTTTCCTTGAGAAATAATGGATTAGGTGCGACTGGAAACCCTACAGGCGCGGTTAGGATTGCGGTTCCTTGAAAAATAATGGATTAGGTACAGCTGGAAACCCCACAGACGCGGTTAGAATTGCGTTTCCTTGAGAAACAGTGGATTAGATGCGGCTGGAAACCCTACAGGCACGGTTAGGATTGCGTTTCTTTGACAAGCGATGAATTAGGTAGGGCTGGAAACCATATAGGGATAGTTAGGACAGGGTTTCCTTGAGAAATAGTGGATAAGATGCGGCTGCAAACCCTACAGGCGCCGTTAGGATTGCGTTCCTTTGAGAAACAGTGAATTAGGTGCGGCTGTAAACCACATATGCATAGTTAGGACAGGGCTTCCTTGAGAAATAGTGGATTAGGTGCAGCTCGAAAACCAACAGGGTCGTTAGGATTGCGTTTCCTCGGGAAATACTGGATCGAATGCGACTGAAAACCCTACATGGGTTATTAGGACAGGGCTTCCTTGAGAAATAGTGGATTAGGTGCGACTGTAAACCCAACAGGGTCGTTAGGATTGCGTTTCCTCGAGAAATACTGGATCGAATGCGGCTGAAAACCCTACATGAGTGGTTAGGACAGGGCTTCCTTGAGAAATAGACGATCCGATGCGGCTGGAAACCCTACAGGCGCTGTTAGGATTGCGTTTCCTTGAGAAACGATGATTTAGGTGCGGATGGAAATCGTATAGGGATAGTTAGGACAGGGTTTCCTTGAGAAATAGTGGATAAGATGCGGCTGGAAACCCTACAGGCACGGTTAGGATTGCGTTTCCATGAGAAACAGTGGATTAGATGCGGCTGGAAACCCTACAGGCACGGTTAGGATTGCGTTTCTTCGACAAGCGATGAATATTAAAAATACGAATCGTGGCTGACAAATAAAGATCGGAATTAATTATAAGATTCGGACTGAATGACGGATAGTGGTGATTGTGCTAGATTATAATAGAGTTAACATAAAAAGGGCTTGATTCACAAAACAGAACGATATTTACAATGATTCGATGTTGATTGAACGCACGACGGTTGATCTCGTTGGAAAATTGTGATTCCAGAATTTTTATTAGGTGTGGTGTTCGGAAAAGTAATAAAAAGGATTAGAATTATGAAAGGTTGATTGGATGATGCGTCTGTTGAAACGTTACGGTCAAAAACGATTGTAGGAGGATTTGGACGAATAAAGAGAATAAAAGATAAAGGAGATGGTGGTAGTAACTGGATGGTAAAATGTCAGAAAATAGGAAAAAGGAATAAGAATAAAAAGGATTAAAGTGACCAATACGTAAGTGACGTGAAAGATTGCAAACTGGTGAATGAGTACTTACTCGGCTGGTTAGAAAATGAAAAATATGGAAAAGTTGTGGAACTCTGGGCCACCCTGGCTGTTGGTCGGCGGATGTAGAAGATGGTAAACTGACTTTAATATTGAAAAGAAACACTGAAACACTGATGAAGATGCGGCTGGAAACCCTACAGGCACGGTTAGGATTGCGTTTCCATGAGAAACAGTGGATTAGATGCGGCTAGAAACCCTACAGGCACGGTTAGGATTGCGTTTCTTCGACAAGCGATGAATATTAAAAATACGAATCGTGGCTGACAAATAAAGATCGGAATTAATTATAAGATTCGGACTGAATGACGGATAGTGGTGATTGACTATTAAAGAATTAAATTAACATGAAAAACGGTTTGATTAACAATTCGTAAAACAGAAAGGCGATTGTGCTAGATTATAATAGAGTTAACATAAAAAGGGCTTGATTCACAAAACAGAACGATATTTACAATGATTCGATGTTGATTGAACGCACGACGGTTGATCTCGTTGGAAAATTGTGATTTCAGAATTTTTATTAGGTGTGGTGTTCGGAAAAGTAATAAAAAGGATTAGAATTATGAAAGGTTGATTGGATGATGCGTCTGTTGAAACGTTACGGTCAAAAACGATTGTAGGAGGATTTGGACGAATAAAGAGAATAAAAGATAAAGGAGATGGTGGTAGTAACTGGATGGTAAAATGTCAGAAAATAGGAAAAAGGAATAAGAATAAAAAGGATTAAAGTGACCAATACGTAAGTGACGTGAAAGATTGCAAACTGGTGAATGAGTACTTACTCGGCTGGTTAGAAAATGAAAAATATGGAAAAGTTGTGGAACTCTGGGCCACCCTGGCTGTTGGTCGGCGGATGTAGAAGATGGTAAACTGACTTTAATATTGAAAAGAAACACTGAAACACTGATGAAGATGCGGCTGCAAACCCTACAGGCATGGTTAGGAATGCGTTTCCATGAGAAACAGTGGATTAGATGCGGCTGGAAACCCTACAGGCACGGTTAGGATTGCGTTTCTTTGACAAGCAGTAGATTAGGTGTGGTTGGAAACCCTAAAGGCGCTGTTAGGATTGCGTTTCCTTGAGAAATAATGGATTAGGTGCGACTGGAAACCCTACAGGCGCGGTTAGGATTGCGGTTCCTTGAAAAATAATGGATTAGGTGCAGCTGGAAACCCTACAGACGCGGTTAGGATTGCGTTTCCTTGAGAAACAGTGGATTAGATGCGGCTGGAAACCCTACAGGCACGGTTAGGATTGCGTTTCTTTGACAAGCGATGAATTAGGTAGGGCTGGAAACCATATAGGGATAGTTAGGACAGGGTTTCCTTGAGAAATAGTGGACAAGATGCGGCTGCAAACCCTACAGGCGCCGTTAGGATTGCGTTCCTTTGAGAAACAGTGAATTAGGTGCGGCTGTAAACCACATATGCATAGTTAGGACAGGGCTTCCTTGAGAAATAGTGGATTAGGTGCAGCTCGAAAACCAACAGGGTCGTTAGGATTGCGTTTCCTCGGGAAATACTGGATCGAATGCGACTGAAAACCCTACATGGGTTATTAGGACAGGGCTTCCTTGAGAAATAGTGGATTAGGTGCGACTGTAAACCCAACAGGGTCGTTAGGATTGCGTTTCCTCGAGAAATACTGGATCGAATGCGGCTGAAAACCCTACATGAGTGGTTAGGACAGGGCTTCCTTGAGAAATAGACGATCCGATGCGGCTGGAAACCCTACAGGCGCTGTTAGGATTGCGTTTCCTTGAGAAACGATGATTTAGGTGCGGATGGAAATCGTATAGGGATAGTTAGGACAGGGTTTCCTTGAGAAATAGTGGATAAGATGCGGCTGGAAACCCTACAGGCACGGTTAGGATTGCGTTTCCATGAGAAACAGTGGATTAGATGCGGCTGGAAACCCTACAGGCGCGGTTAGGATTGCGGTTCCTTGAAAAATAATGGATTAGGTGCAGCTGGAAACCCTACAGACGCGGTTAGGATTGCGTTTCCTTGAGAAACAGTGGATTAGATGCGGCTGGAAACCCTACAGGCACGGTTAGGATTGCGTTTCTTTGACAAGCGATGAATTAGGTAGGGCTGGAAACCATATAGGGATAGTTAGGACAGGGTTTCCTTGAGAAATAGTGGATAAGATGCGGCTGCAAACCCTACAGGCGCCGTTAGGATTGCGTTCCTTTGAGAAACAGTGAATTAGGTGCGGCTGTAAACCACATATGCATAGTTAGGACAGGGCTTCCTTGAGAAATAGTGGATAAGATGCGGCTGCAAACCCTACAGGCGCCGTTAGGATTGCGTTCCTTTGAGAAACAGTGAATTAGGTGCGGCTGTAAACCACATATGCATAGTTAGGACAGGGCTTCCTTGAGAAATAGTGGATAAGATGCGGCTGCAAACCCTACAGGCGCCGTTAGGATTGCGTTCCTTTGAGAAACAGTGAATTAGGTGCGGCTGTAAACCACATATGCATAGTTAGGACAGGGCTTCCTTGAGAAATAGTGGATTAGGTGCAGCTCGAAAACCAACAGGGTCGTTAGGATTGCGTTTCCTCGGGAAATACTGGATCGAATGCGACTGAAAACCCTACATGGGTTATTAGGACAGGGCTTCCTTGAGAAATAGTGGATTAGGTGCGACTGTAAACCCAACAGGGTCGTTAGGATTGCGTTTCCTCGAGAAATACTGGATCGAATGCGGCTGAAAACCATACATGAGTGGTTAGGACAGGGCTTCCTTGAGAAATAGACGATCCGATGCGGCTGGAAACCCTACAGGCGCTGTTAGGATTGCGTTTCCTTGAGAAACGATGATTTAGGTGCGGATGGAAATCGTATAGGGATAGTTAGGACAGGGTTTCCTTGAGAAATAGTGGATAAGATGCGGCTGGAAACCCTACAGGCACGGTTAGGATTGCGTTTCCATGAGAAACAGTGGATTAGATGCGGCTGGAAACCCTACAGGCACGGTTAGGATTGCGTTTCTTCGACAAGCGATGAATATTAAAAATACGAATCGTGGCTGACAAATAAAGATCGGAATTAATTATAAGATTCGGACTGAATGACGGATAGTGGTGATTGACTATTAAAGAATTAAATTAACATGAAAAACGGTTTGATTAACAATTCGTAAAACAGAAAGGCGATTGTGCTAGATTATAATAGAGTTAACATAAAAAGGGCTTGATTCACAAAACAGAACGATATTTACAATGATTCGATGTTGATTGAACGCACGACGGTTGATCTCGTTGGAAAATTGTGATTTCAGAATTTTTATTAGGTGTGGTGTTCGGAAAAGTAATAAAAAGGATTAGAATTATGAAAGGTTGATTGGATGATGGGTCTGTTGAAACGTTACGGTCAAAAACGATTGTAGGAGGATTTGGACGAATAAAGAGAATAAAAGATAAAGGAGATGGTGGTAGTAACTGGATGGTAAAATGTCAGAAAATAGGAAAAAGGAATAAGAATAAAAAGGATTAAAGTGACCAATACGTAAGTGACGTGAAAGATTGCAAACTGGTGAATGAGTACTTACTCGGCTGGTTAGAAAATGAAAAATATGGAAAAGTTGTGGAACTCTGGGCCACCCTGGCTGTTGGTCGGCGGATGTAGAAGATGGTAAACTGACTTTAATATTGAAAAGAAACACTGAAACACTGATGAAGATGCGGCTGCAAACCCTACAGGCATGGTTAGGAATGCGTTTCCATGAGAAACAGTGGATTAGATGCGGCTGGAAACCCTACAGGCACGGTTAGGATTGCGTTTCTTTGACAAGCAGTAGATTAGGTGTGGTTGGAAACCCTAAAGGCGCTGTTAGGATTGCGTTTCCTTGAGAAATAATGGATTAGGTGCGACTGGAAACCCTACAGGCGCGGTTAGGATTGCGGTTCCTTGAAAAATAATGGATTAGGTGCAGCTGGAAACCCTACAGACGCGGTTAGGATTGCGTTTCCTTGAGAAACAGTGGATTAGATGCGGCTGGAAACCCTACAGGCACGGTTAGGATTGCGTTTCTTTGACAAGCGATGAATTAGGTAGGGCTGGAAACCATATAGGGATAGTTAGGACAGGGTTTCCTTGAGAAATAGTGGACAAGATGCGGCTGCAAACCCTACAGGCGCCGTTAGGATTGCGTTCCTTTGAGAAACAGTGAATTAGGTGCGGCTGTAAACCACATATGCATAGTTAGGACAGGGCTTCCTTGAGAAATAGTGGATTAGGTGCAGCTCGAAAACCAACAGGGTCGTTAGGATTGCGTTTCCTCGGGAAATACTGGATCGAATGCGACTGAAAACCCTACATGGGTTATTAGGACAGGGCTTCCTTGAGAAATAGTGGATTAGGTGCGACTGTAAACCCAACAGGGTCGTTAGGATTGCGTTTCCTCGAGAAATACTGGATCGAATGCGGCTGAAAACCCTACATGAGTGGTTAGGACAGGGCTTCCTTGAGAAATAGACGATCCGATGCGGCTGGAAACCCTACAGGCGCTGTTAGGATTGCGTTTCCTTGAGAAACGATGATTTAGGTGCGGATGGAAATCGTATAGGGATAGTTAGGACAGGGTTTCCTTGAGAAATAGTGGATAAGATGCGGCTGGAAACCCTACAGGCACGGTTAGGATTGCGTTTCCATGAGAAACAGTGGATTAGATGCGGCTGGAAACCCTACAGGCGCGGTTAGGATTGCGGTTCCTTGAAAAATAATGGATTAGGTGCAGCTGGAAACCCTACAGACGCGGTTAGGATTGCGTTTCCTTGAGAAACAGTGGATTAGATGCGGCTGGAAACCCTACAGGCACGGTTAGGATTGCGTTTCTTTGACAAGCGATGAATTAGGTAGGGCTGGAAACCATATAGGGATAGTTAGGACAGGGTTTCCTTGAGAAATAGTGGATAAGATGCGGCTGCAAACCCTACAGGCGCCGTTAGGATTGCGTTCCTTTGAGAAACAGTGAATTAGGTGCGGCTGTAAACCACATATGCATAGTTAGGACAGGGCTTCCTTGAGAAATAGTGGATAAGATGCGGCTGCAAACCCTACAGGCGCCGTTAGGATTGCGTTCCTTTGAGAAACAGTGAATTAGGTGCGGCTGTAAACCACATATGCATAGTTAGGACAGGGCTTCCTTGAGAAATAGTGGATAAGATGCGGCTGCAAACCCTACAGGCGCCGTTAGGATTGCGTTCCTTTGAGAAACAGTGAATTAGGTGCGGCTGTAAACCACATATGCATAGTTAGGACAGGGCTTCCTTGAGAAATAGTGGATTAGGTGCAGCTCGAAAACCAACAGGGTCGTTAGGATTGCGTTTCCTCGGGAAATACTGGATCGAATGCGACTGAAAACCCTACATGGGTTATTAGGACAGGGCTTCCTTGAGAAATAGTGGATTAGGTGCGACTGTAAACCCAACAGGGTCGTTAGGATTGCGTTTCCTCGAGAAATACTGGATCGAATGCGGCTGAAAACCCTACATGAGTGGTTAGGACAGGGCTTCCTTGAGAAATAGACGATCCGATGCGGCTGGAAACCCTACAGGCGCTGTTAGGATTGCGTTTCCTTGAGAAACGATGATTTAGGTGCGGATGGAAATCGTATAGGGATAGTTAGGACAGGGTTTCCTTGAGAAATAGTGGATAAGATGCGGCTGGAAACCCTACAGGCACGGTTAGGATTGCGTTTCCATGAGAAACAGTGGATTAGATGCGGCTGGAAACCCTACAGGCACGGTTAGGATTGCGTTTCTTCGACAAGCGATGAATATTAAAAATACGAATCGTGGCTGACAAATAAAGATCGGAATTAATTATAAGATTCGGACTGAATGACGGATAGTGGTGATTGACTATTAAAGAATTAAATTAACATGAAAAACGGTTTGATTAACAATTCGTAAAACAGAAAGGCGATTGTGCTAGATTATAATAGAGTTAACATAAAAAGGGCTTGATTCACAAAACAGAACGATATTTACAATGATTCGATGTTGATTGAACGCACGACGGTTGATCTCGTTGGAAAATTGTGATTTCAGAATTTTTATTAGGTGTGGTGTTCGGAAAAGTAATAAAAAGGATTAGAATTATGAAAGGTTGATTGGATGATGGGTCTGTTGAAACGTTACGGTCAAAAACGATTGTAGGAGGATTTGGACGAATAAAGAGAATAAAAGATAAAGGAGATGGTGGTAGTAACTGGATGGTAAAATGTCAGAAAATAGGAAAAAGGAATAAGAATAAAAAGGATTAAAGTGACCAATACGTAAGTGACGTGAAAGATTGCAAACTGGTGAATGAGTACTTACTCGGCTGGTTAGAAAATGAAAAATATGGAAAAGTTGTGGAACTCTGGGCCACCCTGGCTGTTGATCGGCGGATGTAGAAGATGGTAAACTGACTTTAATATTGAAAAGAAACACTGAAACACTGATGAAGATGCGGCTGCAAACCCTACAGGCATGGTTAGGAATGCGTTTCCATGAGAAACAGTGGATTAGATGCGGCTGGAAACCCTACAGGCACGGTTAGGATTGCGTTTCCTTGACAAGCAGTAGATTAGGTGTGGTTGGAAACCCTAAAGGCGCTGTTAGGATTGCGTTTCCTTGAGAAATAATGGATTAGGTGCGGCTGGAAACCCTACAGGCGCGGTTAGGATTGCGGTTCCTTGAAAAATAATGGATTAGGTGCAGCTGGAAACCCTACAGACGCGGTTAGGATTGCGTTTCCTTGAGAAACAGTGGATTAGATGCGGCTGGAAACCCTACAGGCACGGTTAGGATTGCGTTTCTTTGACAAGCGATGAATTAGGTAGGGCTGGAAACCATATAGGGATAGTTAGGACAGGGTTTCCTTGAGAAATAGTGGATAAGATGCGGCTGCAAACCCTACAGGCGCCGTTAGGATTGCGTTCCTTTGAGAAACAGTGAATTAGGTGCGGCTGTAAACCACATATGCATAGTTAGGACAGGGCTTCCTTGAGAAATAGTGGATAAGATGCGGCTGCAAACCCTACAGGCGCCGTTAGGATTGCGTTCCTTTGAGAAACAGTGAATTAGGTGCGGCTGTAAACCACATATGCATAGTTAGGACAGGGCTTCCTTGAGAAATAGTGGATTAGGTGCAGCTCGAAAACCAACAGGGTCGTTAGGATTGCGTTTCCTCGGGAAATACTGGATCGAATGCGACTGAAAACCCTACATGGGTTATTAGGACAGGGCTTCCTTGAGAAATAGTGGATTAGGTGCGACTGTAAACCCAACAGGGTCGTTAGGATTGCGTTTCCTCGAGAAATACTGGATCGAATGCGGCTGAAAACCCTACATGAGTGGTTAGGACAGGGCTTCCTTGAGAAATAGACGATCCGATGCGGCTGGAAACCCTACAGGCGCTGTTAGGATTGCGTTTCCTTGAGAAACGATGATTTAGGTGCGGATGGAAATCGTATAGGGATAGTTAGGACAGGGTTTCCTTGAGAAATAGTGGATAAGATGCGGCTGGAAACCCTACAGGCACGGTTAGGATTGCGTTTCCATGAGAAACAGTGGATTAGATGCGGCTAGAAACCCTACAGGCACGGTTAGGATTGCGTTTCTTCGACAAGCGATGAATATTAAAAATACGAATCGTGGCTGACAAATAAAGATCGGAATTAATTATAAGATTCGGACTGAATGACGGATAGTGGTGATTGTGCTAGATTATAATAGAGTTAACATAAAAAGGGCTTGATTCACAAAACAGAACGATATTTACAATGATTCGATGTTGATTGAACGCACGACGGTTGATCTCGTTGGAAAATTGTGATTTCAGAATTTTTATTAGGTGTGGTGTTCGGAAAAGTAATAAAAAGGATTAGAATTATGAAAGGTTGATTGGATGATGCGTCTGTTGAAACGTTACGGTCAAAAACGATTGTAGGAGGATTTGGGCGAATAAAGAGAATAAAAGATAAAGGAGATGGTGGTAGTAACTGGATGGTAAAATGTCAGAAAATAGGAAAAAGGAATAAGAATAAAAAGGATTAAAGTGACCAATACGTAAGTGACGTGAAAGATTGCAAACTGGTGAATGAGTACTTACTCGGCTGGTTAGAAAATGAAAAATATGGAAAAGTTGTGGAACTCTGGGCCACCCTGGCTGTTGGTCGGCGGATGTAGAAGATGGTAAACTGACTTTAATATTGAAAAGAAACACTGAAACACTGATGAAGATGCGGCTGCAAACCCTACAGGCATGGTTAGGAATGCGTTTCCATGAGAAACAGTGGATTAGATGCGGCTGGAAACCCTACAGGCACGGTTAGGATTGCGTTTCCTTGACAAGCAGTAGATTAGGTGTGGTTGGAAACCCCAAAGGCGCTGTTAGGATTGCGTTTCCTTGAGAAATAATGGATTAGGTGCGACTGGAAACCCTACAGGCGCGGTTAGGATTGCGGTTCCTTGAAAAATAATGGATTAGGTACAGCTGGAAACCCCACAGACGCGGTTAGAATTGCGTTTCCTTGAGAAACAGTGGATTAGATGCGGCTGGAAACCCTACAGGCACGGTTAGGATTGCGTTTCTTTGACAAGCGATGAATTAGGTAGGGCTGGAAACCATATAGGGATAGTTAGGACAGGGTTTCCTTGAGAAATAGTGGATAAGATGCGGCTGCAAACCCTACAGGCGCCGTTAGGATTGCGTTCCTTTGAGAAACAGTGAATTAGGTGCGGCTGTAAACCACATATGCATAGTTAGGACAGGGCTTCCTTGAGAAATAGTGGATTAGGTGCAGCTCGAAAACCAACAGGGTCGTTAGGATTGCGTTTCCTCGGGAAATACTGGATCGAATGCGACTGAAAACCCTACATGGGTTATTAGGACAGGGCTTCCTTGAGAAATAGTGGATTAGGTGCGACTGTAAACCCAACAGGGTCGTTAGGATTGCGTTTCCTCGAGAAATACTGGATCGAATGCGGCTGAAAACCCTACATGAGTGGTTAGGACAGGGCTTCCTTGAGAAATAGACGATCCGATGCGGCTGGAAACCCTACAGGCGCTGTTAGGATTGCGTTTCCTTGAGAAACGATGATTTAGGTGCGGATGGAAATCGTATAGGGATAGTTAGGACAGGGTTTCCTTGAGAAATAGTGGATAAGATGCGGCTGGAAACCCTACAGGCACGGTTAGGATTGCGTTTCCATGAGAAACAGTGGATTAGATGCGGCTGGAAACCCTACAGGCGCGGTTAGGATTGCGGTTCCTTGAAAAATAATGGATTAGGTGCAGCTGGAAACCCTACAGACGCGGTTAGGATTGCGTTTCCTTGAGAAACAGTGGATTAGATGCGGCTGGAAACCCTACAGGCACGGTTAGGATTGCGTTTCTTTGACAAGCGATGAATTAGGTAGGGCTGGAAACCATATGGGGATAGTTAGGACAGGGTTTCCTTGAGAAATAGTGGATAAGATGCGGCTGCAAACCCTACAGGCGCCGTTAGGATTGCGTTCCTTTGAGAAACAGTGAATTAGGTGCGGCTGTAAACCACATATGCATAGTTAGGACAGGGCTTCCTTGAGAAATAGTGGATTAGGTGCAGCTCGAAAACCAACAGGGTCGTTAGGATTGCGTTTCCTCGGGAAATACTGGATCGAATGCGACTGAAAACCCTACATGGGTTATTAGGACAGGGCTTCCTTGAGAAATAGTGGATTAGGTGCGACTGTAAACCCAACAGGGTCGTTAGGATTGCGTTTCCTCGAGAAATACTGGATCGAATGCGGCTGAAAACCCTACATGAGTGGTTAGGACAGGGCTTCCTTGAGAAATAGACGATCCGATGCGGCTGGAAACCCTACAGGCGCTGTTAGGATTGCGTTTCCTTGAGAAACGATGATTTAGGTGCGGATGGAAATCGTATAGGGATAGTTAGGACAGGGTTTCCTTGAGAAATAGTGGATAAGATGCGGCTGGAAACCCTACAGGCACGGTTAGGATTGCGTTTCCATGAGAAACAGTGGATTAGATGCGGCTGGAAACCCTACAGGCACGGTTAGGATTGCGTTTCTTCGACAAGCGATGAATATTAAAAATACGAATCGTGGCTGACAAATAAAGATCGGAATTAATTATAAGATTCGGACTGAATGACGGATAGTGGTGATTGTGCTAGATTATAATAGAGTTAACATAAAAAGGGCTTGATTCACAAAACAGAACGATATTTACAATGATTCGATGTTGATTGAACGCACGACGGTTGATCTCGTTGGAAAATTGTGATTCCAGAATTTTTATTAGGTGTGGTGTTCGGAAAAGTAATAAAAAGGATTAGAATTATGAAAGGTTGATTGGATGATGCGTCTGTTGAAACGTTACGGTCAAAAACGATTGTAGGAGGATTTGGACGAATAAAGAGAATAAAAGATAAAGGAGATGGTGGTAGTAACTGGATGGTAAAATGTCAGAAAATAGGAAAAAGGAATAAGAATAAAAAGGATTAAAGTGACCAATACGTAAGTGACGTGAAAGATTGCAAACTGGTGAATGAGTACTTACTCGGCTGGTTAGAAAATGAAAAATATGGAAAAGTTGTGGAACTCTGGGCCACCCTGGCTGTTGGTCGGCGGATGTAGAAGATGGTAAACTGACTTTAATATTGAAAAGAAACACTGAAACACTGATGAAGATGCGGCTGGAAACCCTACAGGCACGGTTAGGATTGCGTTTCCATGAGAAACAGTGGATTAGATGCGGCTAGAAACCCTACAGGCACGGTTAGGATTGCGTTTCTTCGACAAGCGATGAATATTAAAAATACGAATCGTGGCTGACAAATAAAGATCGGAATTAATTATAAGATTCGGACTGAATGACGGATAGTGGTGATTGACTATTAAAGAATTAAATTAACATGAAAAACGGTTTGATTAACAATTCGTAAAACAGAAAGGCGATTGTGCTAGATTATAATAGAGTTAACATAAAAAGGGCTTGATTCACAAAACAGAACGATATTTACAATGATTCGATGTTGATTGAACGCACGACGGTTGATCTCGTTGGAAAATTGTGATTTCAGAATTTTTATTAGGTGTGGTGTTCGGAAAAGTAATAAAAAGGATTAGAATTATGAAAGGTTGATTGGATGATGCGTCTGTTGAAACGTTACGGTCAAAAACGATTGTAGGAGGATTTGGACGAATAAAGAGAATAAAAGATAAAGGAGATGGTGGTAGTAACTGGATGGTAAAATGTCAGAAAATAGGAAAAAGGAATAAGAATAAAAAGGATTAAAGTGACCAATACGTAAGTGACGTGAAAGATTGCAAACTGGTGAATGAGTACTTACTCGGCTGGTTAGAAAATGAAAAATATGGAAAAGTTGTGGAACTCTGGGCCACCCTGGCTGTTGGTCGGCGGATGTAGAAGATGGTAAACTGACTTTAATATTGAAAAGAAACACTGAAACACTGATGAAGATGCGGCTGCAAACCCTACAGGCATGGTTAGGAATGCGTTTCCATGAGAAACAGTGGATTAGATGCGGCTGGAAACCCTACAGGCACGGTTAGGATTGCGTTTCTTTGACAAGCAGTAGATTAGGTGTGGTTGGAAACCCTAAAGGCGCTGTTAGGATTGCGTTTCCTTGAGAAATAATGGATTAGGTGCGACTGGAAACCCTACAGGCGCGGTTAGGATTGCGGTTCCTTGAAAAATAATGGATTAGGTGCAGCTGGAAACCCTACAGACGCGGTTAGGATTGCGTTTCCTTGAGAAACAGTGGATTAGATGCGGCTGGAAACCCTACAGGCACGGTTAGGATTGCGTTTCTTTGACAAGCGATGAATTAGGTAGGGCTGGAAACCATATAGGGATAGTTAGGACAGGGTTTCCTTGAGAAATAGTGGACAAGATGCGGCTGCAAACCCTACAGGCGCCGTTAGGATTGCGTTCCTTTGAGAAACAGTGAATTAGGTGCGGCTGTAAACCACATATGCATAGTTAGGACAGGGCTTCCTTGAGAAATAGTGGATTAGGTGCAGCTCGAAAACCAACAGGGTCGTTAGGATTGCGTTTCCTCGGGAAATACTGGATCGAATGCGACTGAAAACCCTACATGGGTTATTAGGACAGGGCTTCCTTGAGAAATAGTGGATTAGGTGCGACTGTAAACCCAACAGGGTCGTTAGGATTGCGTTTCCTCGAGAAATACTGGATCGAATGCGGCTGAAAACCCTACATGAGTGGTTAGGACAGGGCTTCCTTGAGAAATAGACGATCCGATGCGGCTGGAAACCCTACAGGCGCTGTTAGGATTGCGTTTCCTTGAGAAACGATGATTTAGGTGCGGATGGAAATCGTATAGGGATAGTTAGGACAGGGTTTCCTTGAGAAATAGTGGATAAGATGCGGCTGGAAACCCTACAGGCACGGTTAGGATTGCGTTTCCATGAGAAACAGTGGATTAGATGCGGCTGGAAACCCTACAGGCGCGGTTAGGATTGCGGTTCCTTGAAAAATAATGGATTAGGTGCAGCTGGAAACCCTACAGACGCGGTTAGGATTGCGTTTCCTTGAGAAACAGTGGATTAGATGCGGCTGGAAACCCTACAGGCACGGTTAGGATTGCGTTTCTTTGACAAGCGATGAATTAGGTAGGGCTGGAAACCATATAGGGATAGTTAGGACAGGGTTTCCTTGAGAAATAGTGGATAAGATGCGGCTGCAAACCCTACAGGCGCCGTTAGGATTGCGTTCCTTTGAGAAACAGTGAATTAGGTGCGGCTGTAAACCACATATGCATAGTTAGGACAGGGCTTCCTTGAGAAATAGTGGATAAGATGCGGCTGCAAACCCTACAGGCGCCGTTAGGATTGCGTTCCTTTGAGAAACAGTGAATTAGGTGCGGCTGTAAACCACATATGCATAGTTAGGACAGGGCTTCCTTGAGAAATAGTGGATAAGATGCGGCTGCAAACCCTACAGGCGCCGTTAGGATTGCGTTCCTTTGAGAAACAGTGAATTAGGTGCGGCTGTAAACCACATATGCATAGTTAGGACAGGGCTTCCTTGAGAAATAGTGGATTAGGTGCAGCTCGAAAACCAACAGGGTCGTTAGGATTGCGTTTCCTCGGGAAATACTGGATCGAATGCGACTGAAAACCCTACATGGGTTATTAGGACAGGGCTTCCTTGAGAAATAGTGGATTAGGTGCGACTGTAAACCCAACAGGGTCGTTAGGATTGCGTTTCCTCGAGAAATACTGGATCGAATGCGGCTGAAAACCCTACATGAGTGGTTAGGACAGGGCTTCCTTGAGAAATAGACGATCCGATGCGGCTGGAAACCCTACAGGCGCTGTTAGGATTGCGTTTCCTTGAGAAACGATGATTTAGGTGCGGATGGAAATCGTATAGGGATAGTTAGGACAGGGTTTCCTTGAGAAATAGTGGATAAGATGCGGCTGGAAACCCTACAGGCACGGTTAGGATTGCGTTTCCATGAGAAACAGTGGATTAGATGCGGCTGGAAACCCTACAGGCACGGTTAGGATTGCGTTTCTTCGACAAGCGATGAATATTAAAAATACGAATCGTGGCTGACAAATAAAGATCGGAATTAATTATAAGATTCGGACTGAATGACGGATAGTGGTGATTGACTATTAAAGAATTAAATTAACATGAAAAACGGTTTGATTAACAATTCGTAAAACAGAAAGGCGATTGTGCTAGATTATAATAGAGTTAACATAAAAAGGGCTTGATTCACAAAACAGAACGATATTTACAATGATTCGATGTTGATTGAACGCACGACGGTTGATCTCGTTGGAAAATTGTGATTTCAGAATTTTTATTAGGTGTGGTGTTCGGAAAAGTAATAAAAAGGATTAGAATTATGAAAGGTTGATTGGATGATGGGTCTGTTGAAACGTTACGGTCAAAAACGATTGTAGGAGGATTTGGACGAATAAAGAGAATAAAAGATAAAGGAGATGGTGGTAGTAACTGGATGGTAAAATGTCAGAAAATAGGAAAAAGGAATAAGAATAAAAAGGATTAAAGTGACCAATACGTAAGTGACGTGAAAGATTGCAAACTGGTGAATGAGTACTTACTCGGCTGGTTAGAAAATGAAAAATATGGAAAAGTTGTGGAACTCTGGGCCACCCTGGCTGTTGGTCGGCGGATGTAGAAGATGGTAAACTGACTTTAATATTGAAAAGAAACACTGAAACACTGATGAAGATGCGGCTGCAAACCCTACAGGCATGGTTAGGAATGCGTTTCCATGAGAAACAGTGGATTAGATGCGGCTGGAAACCCTACAGGCACGGTTAGGATTGCGTTTCTTTGACAAGCAGTAGATTAGGTGTGGTTGGAAACCCTAAAGGCGCTGTTAGGATTGCGTTTCCTTGAGAAATAATGGATTAGGTGCGACTGGAAACCCTACAGGCGCGGTTAGGATTGCGGTTCCTTGAAAAATAATGGATTAGGTGCAGCTGGAAACCCTACAGACGCGGTTAGGATTGCGTTTCCTTGAGAAACAGTGGATTAGATGCGGCTGGAAACCCTACAGGCACGGTTAGGATTGCGTTTCTTTGACAAGCGATGAATTAGGTAGGGCTGGAAACCATATAGGGATAGTTAGGACAGGGTTTCCTTGAGAAATAGTGGACAAGATGCGGCTGCAAACCCTACAGGCGCCGTTAGGATTGCGTTCCTTTGAGAAACAGTGAATTAGGTGCGGCTGTAAACCACATATGCATAGTTAGGACAGGGCTTCCTTGAGAAATAGTGGATTAGGTGCAGCTCGAAAACCAACAGGGTCGTTAGGATTGCGTTTCCTCGGGAAATACTGGATCGAATGCGACTGAAAACCCTACATGGGTTATTAGGACAGGGCTTCCTTGAGAAATAGTGGATTAGGTGCGACTGTAAACCCAACAGGGTCGTTAGGATTGCGTTTCCTCGAGAAATACTGGATCGAATGCGGCTGAAAACCCTACATGAGTGGTTAGGACAGGGCTTCCTTGAGAAATAGACGATCCGATGCGGCTGGAAACCCTACAGGCGCTGTTAGGATTGCGTTTCCTTGAGAAACGATGATTTAGGTGCGGATGGAAATCGTATAGGGATAGTTAGGACAGGGTTTCCTTGAGAAATAGTGGATAAGATGCGGCTGGAAACCCTACAGGCACGGTTAGGATTGCGTTTCCATGAGAAACAGTGGATTAGATGCGGCTGGAAACCCTACAGGCGCGGTTAGGATTGCGGTTCCTTGAAAAATAATGGATTAGGTGCAGCTGGAAACCCTACAGACGCGGTTAGGATTGCGTTTCCTTGAGAAACAGTGGATTAGATGCGGCTGGAAACCCTACAGGCACGGTTAGGATTGCGTTTCTTTGACAAGCGATGAATTAGGTAGGGCTGGAAACCATATAGGGATAGTTAGGACAGGGTTTCCTTGAGAAATAGTGGATAAGATGCGGCTGCAAACCCTACAGGCGCCGTTAGGATTGCGTTCCTTTGAGAAACAGTGAATTAGGTGCGGCTGTAAACCACATATGCATAGTTAGGACAGGGCTTCCTTGAGAAATAGTGGATAAGATGCGGCTGCAAACCCTACAGGCGCCGTTAGGATTGCGTTCCTTTGAGAAACAGTGAATTAGGTGCGGCTGTAAACCACATATGCATAGTTAGGACAGGGCTTCCTTGAGAAATAGTGGATAAGATGCGGCTGCAAACCCTACAGGCGCCGTTAGGATTGCGTTCCTTTGAGAAACAGTGAATTAGGTGCGGCTGTAAACCACATATGCATAGTTAGGACAGGGCTTCCTTGAGAAATAGTGGATTAGGTGCAGCTCGAAAACCAACAGGGTCGTTAGGATTGCGTTTCCTCGGGAAATACTGGATCGAATGCGACTGAAAACCCTACATGGGTTATTAGGACAGGGCTTCCTTGAGAAATAGTGGATTAGGTGCGACTGTAAACCCAACAGGGTCGTTAGGATTGCGTTTCCTCGAGAAATACTGGATCGAATGCGGCTGAAAACCCTACATGAGTGGTTAGGACAGGGCTTCCTTGAGAAATAGACGATCCGATGCGGCTGGAAACCCTACAGGCGCTGTTAGGATTGCGTTTCCTTGAGAAACGATGATTTAGGTGCGGATGGAAATCGTATAGGGATAGTTAGGACAGGGTTTCCTTGAGAAATAGTGGATAAGATGCGGCTGGAAACCCTACAGGCACGGTTAGGATTGCGTTTCCATGAGAAACAGTGGATTAGATGCGGCTGGAAACCCTACAGGCACGGTTAGGATTGCGTTTCTTCGACAAGCGATGAATATTAAAAATACGAATC
The DNA here is from genome assembly GCA_944319695.1 of Tiphia femorata. Lineage (NCBI taxonomy): Eukaryota > Metazoa > Arthropoda > Insecta > Hymenoptera > Tiphiidae > Tiphia > Tiphia femorata. The sequence goes on along the minus strand of OX090901.1, from coordinate 24,194,582 downwards.
GTGGCTGACAAATAAAGATCGGAATTAATTATAAGATTCGGACTGAATGACGGATAGTGGTGATTGACTATTAAAGAATTAAATTAACATGAAAAACGGTTTGATTAACAATTCGTAAAACAGAAAGGCGATTGTGCTAGATTATAATAGAGTTAACATAAAAAGGGCTTGATTCACAAAACAGAACGATATTTACAATGATTCGATGTTGATTGAACGCACGACGGTTGATCTCGTTGGAAAATTGTGATTTCAGAATTTTTATTAGGTGTGGTGTTCGGAAAAGTAATAAAAAGGATTAGAATTATGAAAGGTTGATTGGATGATGCGTCTGTTGAAACGTTACGGTCAAAAACGATTGTAGGAGGATTTGGACGAATAAAGAGAATAAAAGATAAAGGAGATGGTGGTAGTAACTGGATGGTAAAATGTCAGAAAATAGGAAAAAGGAATAAGAATAAAAAGGATTAAAGTGACCAATACGTAAGTGACGTGAAAGATTGCAAACTGGTGAATGAGTACTTACTCGGCTGGTTAGAAAATGAAAAATATGGAAAAGTTGTGGAACTCTGGGCCACCCTGGCTGTTGATCGGCGGATGTAGAAGATGGTAAACTGACTTTAATATTGAAAAGAAACACTGAAACACTGATGAAGATGCGGCTGCAAACCCTACAGGCATGGTTAGGAATGCGTTTCCATGAGAAACAGTGGATTAGATGCGGCTGGAAACCCTACAGGCACGGTTAGGATTGCGTTTCCTTGACAAGCAGTAGATTAGGTGTGGTTGGAAACCCTAAAGGCGCTGTTAGGATTGCGTTTCCTTGAGAAATAATGGATTAGGTGCGGCTGGAAACCCTACAGGCGCGGTTAGGATTGCGGTTCCTTGAAAAATAATGGATTAGGTGCAGCTGGAAACCCTACAGACGCGGTTAGGATTGCGTTTCCTTGAGAAACAGTGGATTAGATGCGGCTGGAAACCCTACAGGCACGGTTAGGATTGCGTTTCTTTGACAAGCGATGAATTAGGTAGGGCTGGAAACCATATAGGGATAGTTAGGACAGGGTTTCCTTGAGAAATAGTGGATAAGATGCGGCTGCAAACCCTACAGGCGCCGTTAGGATTGCGTTCCTTTGAGAAACAGTGAATTAGGTGCGGCTGTAAACCACATATGCATAGTTAGGACAGGGCTTCCTTGAGAAATAGTGGATAAGATGCGGCTGCAAACCCTACAGGCGCCGTTAGGATTGCGTTCCTTTGAGAAACAGTGAATTAGGTGCGGCTGTAAACCACATATGCATAGTTAGGACAGGGCTTCCTTGAGAAATAGTGGATTAGGTGCAGCTCGAAAACCAACAGGGTCGTTAGGATTGCGTTTCCTCGGGAAATACTGGATCGAATGCGACTGAAAACCCTACATGGGTTATTAGGACAGGGCTTCCTTGAGAAATAGTGGATTAGGTGCGACTGTAAACCCAACAGGGTCGTTAGGATTGCGTTTCCTCGAGAAATACTGGATCGAATGCGGCTGAAAACCCTACATGAGTGGTTAGGACAGGGCTTCCTTGAGAAATAGACGATCCGATGCGGCTGGAAACCCTACAGGCGCTGTTAGGATTGCGTTTCCTTGAGAAACGATGATTTAGGTGCGGATGGTAATCGTATAGGGATAGTTAGGACAGGGTTTCCTTGAGAAATAGTGGATAAGATGCGGCTGGAAACCCTACAGGCACGGTTAGGATTGCGTTTCCATGAGAAACAGTGGATTAGATGCGGCTGGGAACACTACAGGCGCGGTTAGGATTGCGTTTCCTTGAGAACCCTGTTTCACCTTGTTTAAATCATTATGTTTAACCGTGTCATGTGGCTATGCCGGTATTTCTGAAACAATGATAAATTATGAATCAATCTTGTCGAACTTTGAAATTAACAAAATTATAAAAATCTTGTATATACTTATCTTGTATATGAAGTGACGAGGGAAAATCATAAGTGATCTTTATTATATAATCTGCAAAATACCCCAGTTGTTATCTACCTGAAAAAAGATGTTTATTTAAGTTAAATGACAAACGTGTTTATTTCAATAGGATCATAATATAAATAACTCTACTTCTGGTAGGTCCAATTACCAGTATATTATCAAAAATGTTTACTTACTGACCAATTTTGCCTGCTTGTATGTACCATCTTGTATCAACGCTCCTCTTTCCAAATAAGCCGGGTCAGGTATACGCCGCGCAGGCGCTGGTAACTATGCGGAGGGATACGTGATGTCACAGCTCACTGACACGAATATCTGACGTGACCCTATTATCCCTCATCGCATGGAGAAGGGCGCGTGAATCCTTGGCCGCCATTTTGAGATTAGTGCACTTTGCACGTGCGCACAAAAGATAATACTTCGAAAAACGTCGGAGTGTCCCTACTGCCTACTGGTTCTCTCTTCTATACTGTGACATGACCAATACACGACACTGTCCACCGGCATGGAGAAAGCATGGTGGAATTGCTACTCCAATTTAATATTATAGTGTACAAATCGTGGCTTTAGTCGGATTATATAGAACGGACGTATGTCATCTATGAGTAAAGCATTTTAAATTTCATAGTAAATTGAATGAAAATATATTTGCAGAACGAATTTTAGGTTAGAATTAACAAGCGGCAGTTTATCTATTGCTAATAAAATACCCATAATGTCTTTGAAATGCGGTCGATTATGTTCCTCGTTGTTAGTAGAACATTTTGGACCGATCGTTCAGACCGTTGGCGATGATCTATATAAGCATGGCAGCAAGACATTAAAAGTAATCCGTGCCACGACGAAGCTTCCATTGGTCAAAGTAATGTATAACGGTTTTATGCACAACTGTACAATGAACTATCTCATAATATAATACTCTATAATATTCAGATAAAAGAAGCGCTGTGCGTTCTCATAAAATATGGAATTGCCACTTATCGACAACGTGAGAATCGTACGGAATATGTTCTTCTGCCGGAAAGAATTACAACGATTCTTCGGTATCCGAGGTAGTGTCGTATAATTAACAGGTTGTGAAATAATCACGGGCCATTCGTAACATAAATATATGCATCGTATACCTATTCTCGTAAGTTTTATAAAAATCTTATGTTTCCTAGATACATCTATTATGTAAAAAGCCAATGCAATGACGAATCTGAAATAATGTTGGAAGAAGTACTCAAACAAGGTTGTTTAACGGCGTCCGATATAATTATAAGAACATATAAAAGAATAGAACAGTTACCTTGTGAGTCTATTACTTTAACAGTACATGATTCTAAAAATATATTACGAAAATATTCGTTCTTCCATTTAATTATTAAGAATTAATAATATAAGTTCGTATGTGCCAATTCCATTATAATATTTATCTGTGTCTTAAGTTTGTCTTTTTCATTGGTCTAAGGGGTCGTCTAAATTTTTAGCCGACCTACAAGCGCATGTTCCAGATTTAAAAGATAAATTTGAATTATTAGCGAACAATCAGTTTCTTACACGGAGTGTACGTTCGAGTACATTGGAAGAACTAGATAATGAAAAACCAGATTTTACCTTACCGAACCTTAATTTGAAAGCAATAACTAAAATTATATCTGGAGAGATTAATGATCCTCAAGATAACGAAGTATATTGGAAAGTTAATTTTGACCGATTCACTCAGGATTTCAGGTAAATAATTATAAGATAGATATCTATTCCGATATGTGAATAATCAAAGTTTTGTTATATTTCTTTCAGAGACAATCTTATGGTAGAAGCCATTACAAAGAGACTTGATGAAAATGCTGGAATATTAATGCAGCAATTACTTAACCTCATGTATTTACGGACCTCTGCTTGGGCCGATACGTCTAATCCCATACCGTATACTGAAATAAAGGATGCAGTGAGAAAACAAAACTACCCAACGCTTGTACAATATCTTGATCAATATTTAAGGGTCGTTGGTACGAAATGAGAGCTAATGCTGCAGTTAATGTAACAAACCTACAAATGGTTGTAATAATTGCTACGCTTATAATTTTAGAAGAAGACAGTAGTCACTTTATCAGACGTGTAGGAGATTCCGGAGGTGGCCAATACAGTGTAAACATGAAGGAAGCTTTTCATCAATTGGCATGGACGTGCTTAGAAAATATTGTCATGGAGAGATTTGGCTCAAAGGCGGCAAGAATTTTTCGGTATTTACGGTTTGCGAAAATAATGACCGCTGATGTACCAATTTTATAAAGCTATTTAATCTTATTAATTTTAAACGCAGCTTAGTAAGAAGTAGAAAATTTATTGAACAAGAACAAATACAACAACTGGCTATGATTCCTGCTAAAGAAGCGAAACATTTAACGTATACTCTGTTGCAAGAAAATTATCTTCAGATGCAAGAAATGAAGAAAACTGGAATGTCCGCTGCACCTACAAAAATTTTTTTCCTCTTTCATATTGACCTAGATCAAGTTGTGCACATGGAAGTGGAACATTGCTATCATGCACTGTACAATATACTACAAAGACGAGAGCACGAATCGAGCAGCAACAAGCGTATGATAGAAAAACAACTACGAATACAGACGCTTATTAGCAATTTGAAGGAGCATGGAGCAACGGAAGAACAGCTAGCGGAGGTGCCTGTTATTGAATGTATAAATATCTTCGTAACATTTTACTACGATGAAACACATTAATTCCCGATTTTGTTTTAGATCGGTGAAATGATGACACCATCCGAAAAATTACATTTGGAAAAAGTTCAGAATGTAATTAAGAAATTAGGTGTCACCGAATTGCAGATAGATGAAACTTTATTTATCCTAACCTTGTATTTACGTTACCAAAAAAATAAGTAATTCTTTTAGATCGTCTAATATTTATTTATCATAGACAATTTTGTTGATTTATTATTTTCAAGACACACAGGTAGCATAGCCTCCCGACAGTTTTCTGGACGAACAAGAAAGATCAGAAAATGGTATCTCATTTATATGTCCTACATGGAACTTTGGAAAACTCTGGAAGCAATCGAATATCTTCAAAACGAAACATTTCTGTGAAAAATATTTTCAACCAAAGTTATAGAGTTTTACAAGTTCTATTCAGAGTAGAGTTACGGAACATTTTTTATAAACACGCTTTCCCATTTGAACGAATCAAATTGACTAGTTTCCGTAAATCTAATGTTAAACGATCATATCCGGTTGACCTTCACTGGAGGAATCCAAGCGAGGTCAAGGCCGACATATTTTTTTTAAATTAGAAGTATTCCATTTTTTATCACACGGCGTTAAAGATGATTGTGAGACATTTCCAAAATGCTACTTGAATCTATTTCTGTTTACAATTATTCGAGCTATCACCTTTAGAATTCACGGGGTCATTCGCATTAGTATCATCACCGAGGAAAGATTGTTAAAGAGGGTCGGTGTTTATGCGTCTAGGGGAGTCGAAAAATTTCACCGCGTCGAGTGCTACTTTCGCGTAACTACATAGCAAGGCGACATAGTTTACGTTACAACTCCATAAGTACGATTGATCGAATGGATGATTGAGATTACCTCGAGGACCCGGGAAAACGGTTCCTCTACAACTCTTTTTAACAATCTCTCTTCGGTGGTATCGTGTGATTCGGTTAGATTATGCGATTGTACTTTACAAAATTATTAATTGCTTCGAGTAATCCACCAGAATGATTTAAGGAAATAGGCTCGCGTAAGTAGAGTTTATTTCACATTGTTTAATAATAATTATTATACAAAGTAAGCAGCTAATTGTGCCATTTTATCTTTTGGAGGACGAGGTTTGCCCCGACTCCGGCCTTTTGCATGTCCGCGTCCGCGCATTGCTACAGGTTTTGAAGACACCGCTCGATGTTTTTCAACAAGATTTATAAACGCTGGTGTACAGAATACACAGCCGCTCATTTCGGTTGCATCATTAGGAAGTTTAGTTTTTTCCTATAAAAAGAAAAAACAAGTCTAATCCGATTGTAAACACTACATAAAACGAATTATATTTCCAACGGTACGTCGCTTACCTGCTTGTACTCTACTGTTATTAATTGTGTTCCGCATTCGCATACATCTGCATCCACCGTCACTTTGTGCGCATTTTCAAATAGATGGATAATCACGTCGCAACGGTTGCAACCCAATTTCCACTTAGGTGCAGCGGATGGATCAAGTACAAGGATTCCTGAATCGCATTCCAAACAACTGGATAGTCCATTAGAATTCATACCATGTGGACACGTTGGATGGGTACAAGAATTACATCCACTTATACCTTTCTTCATATCCCTAAAAACATGATTTATAGTAACTCATATTTGCATATTTTATTAAAGAGCATGGAATGATTACCTGAAAGGTGGATTATTGTAACAGTAAGGACAAAATGTATAACTTTTGCCACGTACACCGGTTGACCATGACAAGAGCTCAAAATCATCTAATGGACATTTCAGTTCTTTATAAATGCGAATATTTCCGTTTTGCGGAAGATTATATGTTTCGTTACAATGTGCACAATGCATTCTAGATGGTTTAGTTTGTATATATTTCATGTATCGTCGACACTTTCCACATCTGGAAATTAAGAATCTAAATTTTTATCTAAATAAATAATTTTAAGGCTTTGAGAAGAAATTACGAATTACCTGGAATGTGATTTTCCAGAAGCTGATAATGGGGAAAATGACACTTCAAACAGTTGATCCATAGCTTCTATACTTTGCACAAAATAATGAAATTTCTGTTTAAAAATTTCAACTGTATGATGTAGCACAGCATGGAAATCTGCGCGTCCTAATGCAATTAAATTTAATTGTTCCTCCACCGCGGATCGCATAGTAGGTAATACTAATTCTGGATCTATCTAAAAACAGAGAACATTTTTAGCCTATCTTCCGGTATGGCTGTATTACTGCTTTTGAACGGTGTAAACTTATAGAAACACAAAGAATACCTTTTGATATCCATGAACCAAGACAATACCAAGAGAAGTGGGAACAAGCTTCCGTCCGGCTGCAACATTAACATAATTCCGCATGCATATATTGTTAATATGTACTGGAATAGACGCATCTGTGCCAATGCCATGTTTTTCCATTAGAGATATTAACTCTGCTTCCGTTAAGTAATCCGGTGGTTGAGTATAGCATTCCAATAATTTGATCTGGAATTAAAAGTAACGTAAATTTGCTATTATATCTGTCTGTTATATTAACGTCTAAATTTTGAAATAATTTATTCATGAGGACATAACATCTTTGTCTGCCCTCGTGTGCAATGATTTTTTTACCTTCCTGCAGCAATACGTTTGCTATTATGATAACATACTTTCTGTATAAAAAATATTACGGTTTACAAACCTCGTGAATACTAAGTTTTTCACCGGGCGTGAATTTAGGTAAAGCATCGGTGTTTGTAAGAGATTGCCAAGTCAATATGCTTGTATATCCTGGGTCGATCAATGTGTGTCCTACTGTAGAAAATGTTTCCATACCTATTTCAAATTTTACTGTTGTACTTAAATATTTGCAATCGGAAGCTAACTGCGAACAGAGATGGTTAAGATTTTAAAATCGATCGGCTCTTCTTACTAAGGTTATCATGTTCGTTAAATATATGTTCATATACGTGTAATGACGCTAAATATTTTGCATACGCGATATTTACTTACAGTAGCAATAAAATGTCGTGTTATATAATCGTATAATCTCCAAGAATCGCCATCAAGTTCGTTCCTTGTTGCATATTTCATTGGTGTAATCGGCGGGTGATCACCAGCATCATGACCCTTTTTTGGTTTATGAAATCCGCCTGACAATATTTTTCGTACTTGCTCACCCCAGTCGGAACTATTTTGTTGTTGTTTCAGTGTCGCTCTAAATGTAACAATTGTTTGGTTCAGTTACGTTCGGTTAACATGTATATATTAAATTATAGTAGTAAGATATAAATCGCATGCTAAATATAAAAATTATTAATTTTTATTGTACTTACAATAGGTCAAAATTTTCGGGATAACATGTTGTTTCTGTACGGGGATAACTAATATAGCCTTGTGTGTATAAACGTTCTGCAATCTGCATTGCGTGATGTGGGCCCATTCCTAAACCAGAACTTGCAACTCTCATCAATTCTACGGTATTCAATGCTATTGGCCGTGACTTCGTCTTTTCTGTACTTTGCACACCTATTACCCTAAATATTAGTTTTTTTTATGAAATAGCAAAACTTTCCTTGGTTCTATTTATAAAATTATCTACGGTTGCGGCTCATTGTAATTAATTATTTTAAGAAAGTATGAAATTAAAACTTTACGTTGCATGATCTTGATCCTTGACATGAGTCAGAAAAATATTTGCTACTTCTTTATCGAAACACCTTACATGGCTCCAATTTAATATAACGTCTTGACAATCGGAGGATTTAATAACAACCTAAAAATGATGTATAGTGGGTAGTTTATTGTGGTCTTAACTGTTTTTTAAGAATTTACTTTAGAGGTAAATGGTTGCCTAAGAAATATTCGAATATATACCTGTAGAACCCAATATGGATCCGGTTTAAATGTTTGAATTTCATCGTGTCTTTGTACACAAAATCCTAACGTTGGCGTTTGACATGGGCCGTAAGAGATAAGAGATACATCTAAATCACCATATTTTCCCTAGAATCGCAAGAATAGTCACCATCGTGAACAATAATCTTTATTATGTGTTAATGACGAATGAAAAGTTGGGAGAAACTTGATAGTGTGTTTACCTGAAAAAACTTTGTCTGAAATCTGGTAAAGGCGCAACCGATTCGTAAGTCAAGTTCTTGTCTTGCGTCGACGCTTCGTGCTTCATTTTCATTAGGTTTAGCAAGATTTGCTAATGCAGCTTTTATGTCTTTTTCAGTTATAGCTGAGAATCGTGCACGGTAAATGTCCTAGTAGTAATATTGTTATATTATTATTTATGTGACAAAAATGAATATGAAACTAGTTTGATGAAAAAAAATCTTGATGCAATTGATTTACACATTTACATTTGGACTTAATCGTCGTGACATTCCTTGTTGCACAGCATGAACAACTTCGAAGCAAATATTTTCCCCTTCTTTATCGCAATCTAACCATAGAACTAAATAATCACAATGAGCTCCTTCTCTTGCAAGAAAATATGGTATTTTTAATTTAGGAACTGCTTCCTTTTTTTCTGTAGGACAAGAAAATAATTCTGCCTAAAACATACATATATGCGATAAGTTAACACGTTTTTAAATTGAATCAGTAATTAACAATATTTTAGAACGACATGCACTTACTGGATCTACTTTATCCCAATTATTGTACTTTCCAATAAAGTCTAATGTCATAACATGACCGCAGACTGAAGTCATTTTAAAGTTTACAGTTTCACTTTTAAATTGGCCGACCCATTCGTGGACTGAACAGGAACCATTTAAACCTGAAAATAAGATTAAATTGAATAAATTCAGAACGTGAAATTGGAAATGAATACCGTGTCTATGATTTTAACGTACCTTTCCTAGAGCTACACCTACCATTACTTAATATATTGGCAAGGGATACTGCCAAGGATGGCTTTTCCGCAACCATTAAAGCAGTTTTCATATTTAATTGATATTTCAGTAAGAACCTAACACTATAATGTTACATATAACATCTTTATACATAATATTCGCCAATTTGAACGTCGCACCGCAATTATCTTCGATTCACCGTGTTGTAACCTAAATCATTGAAGAATAATATCCATAACAATTCTATAGAAAGTAACGTTACGTCAAAAGATCGTAGTAATCGTAGACGACACCAGACGACACTTTGCGACACTTTGGTTTTGTCTGTAGTTTTGTGAATTTGACATGTGACAAAGCTGTTGGCGGGGACCATATATAGATGCGTATCTCTGTTCATTGATTCAATCCCATTTAACGATAGACAATTGGTGGACCAAATTATAGTAGACTCCGCAAAGGTTGGGTGGCGCTACTGTTTCGTTGTCTGTTACCTGTAGCACCGAGGAACAATCTCTCCTCGGTGCCTATAGACATGTCGAGATGACTTTGTCTAAAATCAGCATATTTTAAGTTAAAAAATCATTCATTACCAGCAACCAATGACATTCAACCAAAAATCTATAATTTTAATTCATCTAAATAGCAATCGCTCCTGGCTTCAAATGATAAGAGTTTAATCATGTTCATTATTATATTTTTTAATGTGTGTATTTGTTGAAATAATTAAAAAATAGCACCGTATACGTTTAATCCTTTGAATCTATTTATTAATGGTACGCGTAGAATTATATGATCCGTCGAAGCGTGTTCATCAGCCTGAAACTATTTTCAAAATACAATAAATTATTTCACAGCAATAGATTTTTACCCGTACACAGTATCGCGTGATTTTATTAACATTATACTATTTTGTATAATTACTATTGCTAACGCGGCCTAACTGTCAATTGTCATAAAAATCCCCCTACGTTGGCGGCATGCTAGCTACATTAACCCTTTCGTTACGGCAGTCCGCTCGGCCGTAGTGAGGCCGCTGAACGGGACATCGCGCCGCAAAGTGTGCATATTGCAGGTTGGTAGCTTCGGTGTTCGCACTTACGTCATTCAATGCCACTTTGGGGTTCTCTTGTATGCACACATTTTTAAGAGTTTCGTCGTATTTTTGAGAAACATGAAAATGAGTATATTTTATGAATATTCCGTTATTTACATATTTACAGATTTTGCTATTATTATAAATAAAAATACAATTTAGGATAGTTATACATATATCAAATTATAATCCTTAGTAATTGAATACAGAAAATTTTAAAACAAGGATTGACGCACAGACTTACATTACAATTTATACGTTCATTATAGTCGGCACCCGTAACGAAAGGGTTAAATATTTCTCTTGTTATCCAATTGTATCGTTCACTTCGCGTCTAGAGGTAGACGTGGATGTGCCTTCAATGCATTACACTAGACTAATTCGTTACACGAAGCTCATTAAGGATGGTTGTTAGCTCTTCAATTGTTAATACTAGAAATGCTTACTGCTATTCGACACAGAAGCGGGTTTCGCGATGGGTCTAATTTGTGCGGAGAAAGATTTTAATATCACGATGCGCTAATGTGTACTAGGGGACGTAATCGTCTGTCGGTCGTCCAAATTTCTGTGTCCTTACCTCACAGGGAATTTACCGTGTTAAGCTTTTATCCTATTACGCGATCAAAGCCGCTGTGATCTTACAGTGGACCAGATAAGTACAAAAATTGTGTGGTAGCGAAAAAAAAATTTAGGTCCTACATTATTTAGAAATATTCCTACAAATTCGAACGATTCTTATATAAAGGTCTTCGCCTGGCTGATAATTGAAAAAAAGAAAAAAGAAAAGAAACAGACGTAAGAACCAACCGGAAAATGTATTAAATTAATAAATAACAGTGTGTTTCAATGTGATCGCGCTGAACCTGCCACACGTAAGCCGTGCACGCAAGTGGTAAGTTTGAGCGCAGTCGCATTGACATTAGAAGACCTCGTGTGACTTATGACCCACATAATTTCAATTGTGATCATTGGCTGTTTTATAACGAAGCACTCAGCTCCTGTTCCATCTCGCTCAACATATTGTATAAACGCGTCTTGAGGGATTCCGGCGCAGCCGCGCGCGGCAGATGCGCCGTGTCTCCACTCGGATTAGCGCACTGCCTTAGGAGTACTGCCATAGTACTAGTGGTATGCTCGGACATCAAGAGACCAGGAATAATGATGGTCCCGGAGAGGGTCCAACCAAGGAAGATCTTCTCACAAATAACCTAGGGTAAAAAAACAATTCTTTTATCTCTTTTTGACCTGTAAAAATCACGAACGAACATCAGACTCGACCGAAATGATTTAAAACATTTTTTAAAATATTGTTTGCATCCGCAACCTTTTTTATAAAAAGAGCCAGGCCTGATCATCACTGATGCGCACTTTACCTGTAGATTATTATTAACAACAGAAGACTCGCAACGGCCATTCTTAGAGCAGAGCGATCTGCAATCGAAGTAGTCGCACTCTTCGTGCTTCGTGCACGCTTTTCCATCGGCGATCAGCCGATTGACCACGCTCTTAGGCAGAACAGCGTCTAAATCCAAAAACTTGAGCTTTTGTCCGCCAAGTGGCAGGCCAAAGTGATTGATCTTTACGTCGCACAGATGAACCGGCTCTGGAAAGTTCGCATCGAACTCTTCCAAGAGGTCCATGATCATCACAGCTAATTTCAACCTCTTGGCCCATTCGGGTTTCGAATCGGACAAGGCCAGCACCGTCGTCGGTGTCTCTATTGGTCTGACATACTCCACCGCGTAGAAGGTGCCACAGGTGCCGATTAGCTGAGGAAAAACATCGCGATCCTCGTAGAGGATAGTCATGAGGTATTCGTTCTCCTGCACGAGCGGCCAAACGTTCTCCATCTCAAGATTACGACGCTCCGGATCAGTTTCTACCCTATGGGTACGCAGCCGACTGAGACGTTGCAACTGTGGCTGAATGACGGTGACGTTGAGCTTGTGGGATACGAGGTCCTTGATCATGGTTCCGAAGTCTTCCTCGGATGGGTAGTGCCTGGTACCCGTACTGTCCTCCCAGAAAACGGAGTCATACTGATTCAATGATGATTTCGTTCTAAAAGAATGATCAATTGTAAGGTCCATGTATTACAGCGCTTTTTGAAAAACAGTGCGCGTAAAGAAATAAGCCTTCATTGCGAATGAACGCGATTAAAATTCATCAAAATCGAAAGCGCACCTAGAGGCTTTGAAGACGAGTCGAGTGGCTTCCCAATGGGCAGAGAAAACAGCTTCCTTACCGGCGTGCAGAGTTTCACAAGCTAAGGTATGGATACCCCTTTCCGCGCAGAGAGGCTCGCAAAGAATACCTATGGCACTGCCATCCCTGTGCGTGCGGCACTGAAATAACGATACGGTGATTATACGTGAAATATAAAGATTACGCGAATTTCTTAAAAATAAATGTATCAAATATTTGCTCCAACTAATAAAACTTTGAGAAATTATTCTTCTAATCTGGTGCAAACCAACTGAATTTGTGCTTAAACATACTTTATATAATCTCAGTAAATTTTCGATTTATGTAACATATCTGTTTGGGATTTTTAATCAATTTCGTGCTTTCATAGAGCGCATTGACTTTTCACTCTCACTGTATATTGAAGGCCGAAAATTTTTAACTACGTCAATGATTTTGATCGAATCAATCAGGCACTAAGCCAGCTAGCGTCTCTGCCATACCTTATCTCATAGCATGTGCAATTTCCCATTGAGTTGAATAGAGGCTTGTGCATTATTATTATACCAAGTCGGCCCGCACAATTCATGCGCTCTATCTTTTTTGTTGGCCTCGCGTGTGCGGTGATGTAGTTGGCTTACTATTAGAATGTATGGGATAAAATGCTTACGTCCGGGCATTCGATTATTACAAACTTCGTATTTTCGAGCGATTTTCTCAAAAGTACAAGATCTGACCCTAAACCACGATATGACTCCAATTCAAATGTGGAATATGACTGATTTTCGCGAGCATTCAAACATCGTAATATGTTCTTGGATGTCAAAAAATTTATTTAGATCTTAGATCTTTCCGTCTCGTTGGTGCACTCTACATTTAATGTATTAAAACATTGATTTATGCCCTCCGTTTATAAGCTGCGTAATTAATAACAACTGTTCTTCTATTTCTGACAGAATTATTTCAGAAATTCCCGAGAATCCGTTGTTTCCAAAAACAAATTCTTGAATTAAGAAATAGCTACTTTAATGAGGGAAAAATACATTACATTGGGCCTTTCTTTTTCGCTTACTCATATTGTCAATTTCTTTCGAATTTTTGTTTTCTCAGGTAACTTAATGCCGATCCATCCACCAATACAACAAAATTTAGCAAACAAATCTGCATTTTCTGTAACGACTGCTGCGCGACATACTCAGTAGATTGGACAGCGAAATCAACCGGTCACGAAGAAAGGCTCCACGAGATTGCTTTTTTTTTTCTTGCACTCCGTGCCCTCTTTGCCTTTTCGCGTGCACCATACTATGTCACATTGCGCAACTCAAGCTCCTGAACGTTGTATCTACTGTAATCGCAATGGAATGTAACGTAATGAATTGTGGCTGTTAAAATAGACCTTACGCGACTTCTCGAAGTCGACTGCAATTTGCAAGCATGACAATCAAAAGAATATCCTCGGTCCATCGTCATTGCAACGTGATTGGCCCGATATCGGAGGAATCATTGAAGTTAACGCAGCACTTCTTCTGTATGTCCCTTGCAAGCTCGCACGTTCCAATACGGTCTTCAACAAAATTAAAGCAACTAATTAAATTGTTCCTATTTAAGAACTTCATCCGATTTCTCAGACCAGGATGAATTAAATATGCTCCGAGACAGAAAATGTCAACTACCGTTAATAAATAGTGATTCGCGTCGAACTGCGCGAAAAATCCTTAAACCAACTAAGCCATAACCCAAGTCACACATTATTATCCGTACAAAGAGAAACTCAAATCGATGAAACTTAAAAAATCCACAAACGCTAACTGCCATTCGCTCTTAAACCGAGAAGCACCCAAAGGCGCGTGCGTGTCCTACGGCGTTACCCTGCTAACAGCTGATCCAACCTCTCATGAGTTTTTCAGGTCACCCTCTCTCACCTTCTTCCCTGTATCCCTGCCACACGGTCACACACACACACACACACACACACGCGCGCGCACACACATTCTCTTTTGCCCCTTCCAATCGTCGTAGTAGATTCGATTTCAGCGCGATGCTTTCCCAGTGGATGACGGAGAGAGATAGAAACTGAAGAGAAGGGTGAACTAGAGAGAGCGAGAGAAAGATAGGAGGGGTGGAAGTAGGTCTCTATACATGCGACAGAGAAAAGAGGTAGGAGCAGGACGAGAGGGAGCAGCTCCCGCTGGTCGGTTCGGATTCGCGTGGACAGCACATAAGGATCATCCTTTGACTGATCCTGCTCGGGGTCTCGCGCGCACTCACCACGTTCGACACGTGTCGCCAGGCCTCGAGATTCGTGCACATAATACCCCAGTGAAGGAGGAGATATACGACAAGGAAGAGCGTGGACAGCATGAAGATCGCGATGAGCTTGTAGTGGTACATGAAACCAGGCAGGCGGCGGACGTTCATGATAATCCTTCCTGTGTCATCGGGTAAGGAGAAGAGCAATTCCCTTTGCGAATCAATAGGTTCGCTTCTGAGTGACAGTAATTATAAGTCGGTGGATCGTTTTGATCGCGCTCCGCTTTACTACCCGTAAACGTTGCCGACACCAATCTTCACCACTATCGGTTACCACCACCATCACCACCACCACCACCACCTCCACCTCCACCTCCACTACCGTCCTCCTCCTCTTCGTCGGTAACTTTCGCTGATCTCATGTCAGCACGTGCGCAACCATGTCCCTCTTGTTTTCTCTCTCGAAAAGACCCACGAATTATTTCCGTTCTTTTCTTTTATTCGGCCGAATTCTACTCGCCTTCTGCGCTTTTATCCCGTGCACCTCCTGCTGCTGCTGCAGCGGTGACCCTACTCGACAGCAACGACACACATCCGTTGCTGGTGCGCGCGTGCTGCTTCTGCTGCGGCTGCTGCGCGTGGCTATCGGCGCGCTTGCCAAGCGGCACCAGCGAACTATGGCAATGCGGCATAATCTACCGCTGGGCTCACGCAAGCCCACAAACGACGTCGGTCGGCGAGCCTAGCGACGCCCTGTCGCTTGCCGTTGAATCTTTTCTGCCTGAATGAGGGAGGCCGCGTAAGCGCCATCTCGCCCAGGAATCGGCGGCTCTTCCCCTTGGTTTCTCCCCCCCTCTCTTTCTCTCTCTCTCTCTCTCTCTTTGTCTGTCAGTATGTCGTTGGATGTGTTTTGGGGGGAGAAGAGCGCGGGGGAGGCATGACGTAACGGGGGTGATTTATTTCACGTTGCTTTTATACTCGCCGGAGCCCTGTAGTTAAAGAACCGAGTTCACTCGTGCCACAGCCTTCGTCAGATGGGAGGGAATGTTAATTTAGGTGGTTGCAAAAACTCGCGAAGGAAATTCCGGTTACGTCAGGGACGCGTCTACCACCACTAGGCAACATAGGCATGTACCTGGAACTCGCTGAAAAGTAGGGCAAGCACAGAGGTAACTAAGCACAACAAAAAGAAAATTAGTCAAATACATTTTATTCTGTTATATAAGGTATCCCAATAATAAAGCACCAATACCGCTTTCAATTTAAAATAATGTAGGGGTCCGACATTCTTTCGTATGCCTAGGGCCCGAAAAGCTCTAGGCGCGGCCCTGGGTCACGCGTTTCTTGGGAGATTTTTAAAGGTATCTATGGATAATAAAGGTAATTTGCAGAATGTGGTAAAGACGTGTTGGGCATGACAAATTGAAGGATATAGAGAGAGGGGGTGGTAAGCTGGAGAATGTGGGAAGATAATATTTTTTCAGAATCTCTTGACGTTGACGGTTTTTCATCATTTGGTAAAGGGATGATTGAAATGAAATGGCGAGAAGTGGATTTTTAGGGAAAATTTTCGGGTAATATTGTGAAAAGAAAGATTTATTGTTTCTCAGTAAATATTTATTATCGTTGTTATGAAAAATTGTATTAATGAATATTTTAAGATGACACTATTTAACACGGCAACTTTTGGAGCGGTACTTCTCAGACACATCTTTCAAGCTTACGGTGAGCTTTAAATGGAAGCGGAACGAATATTATCTAATATAAATGCTTGTTGCGTGTTCGCAGTTGGTGCGCGCGCTTGTGTGCTGCAATTTAAAGGTAGTAGTACTTGCCTTGACCGCCCTCGTACAACATGTTTTTTGCTCGTTCATTGGATCATAATATGTTTCCCGTTTCGAAACCTCGAGAACGCGGACGCGAGGCCTGCTCTCGGTGCTCCTCTAGGATGATGGCGGGACTTGAACACCATCGAAGATCGAGTGATTTCTCTGGAAACGCGTTAGCAGCTGCGTGCCTTTAACCCTTTGCGGTCGGCAGATGTCGCGCTTGGGAGTACTAGCAGGTCGGAGCAAGTTCAGTGTTTCGCAGTTCAAATGAATAAACATTGATATCTGTAAGTTGATCGAAACATTTGAATGAGGAGGCATCGGGAGGATAGTTTTCTGTCATCGTTTCGCATCCTGACTTCCACGGCGACTTGCGAATGCCCCCGCTGCGGGAACATCGACCGCAAAGGGAAATGTCCCCGCTACGGGGACACCGACTTCAACGACGATTTAGAAATGTCCCCGCTACGGTGACACCGACCGCAAAGGGTTAAACCGCGCTAGACAGATATCGTTTGAAATTGCAAGGAGATTTCGATAAAACTGACTTTATTCATTATTTTCTGAGATTTCGACTATTCCATCATAGACATTTAAAAGCAATCTTCAAATTTTGAAACCCTCCGATACTTGTTACTTAACGGATAAAATATTGTACAGGCAAAAATTTTTAAGCTACGGAAGTTACAACGTGCCGTTGGCAAAATTTCAAGATGCCAATTGAATTATTCTCTACGACGCTTTTTATTAAAACGCATGGGAGCTCAGACGTAGAACCGAGAATGGGATGAAACCTTCTTACGGTTATTTTGGAGCATCTCAAAGTCGGTGATCACGTGAAGGAGCGGAGAGGCCCGAAAGTTGCCGAGGAGCCGCGCAAGCGTTTCGCATCTGCAATTGTCCGCGTGATTGGTGCTGCCACCCATTTCTCCGACCACTGTAATGTACCTCGTTATTTCATTTGAACACCTGTTTGAAAATTTCCTGCCATTTCAAAGTACATCCGCTCTTTGCCCACGAATTCTCGCTCCTTATTAACAAACCTTTGTAAATACGAATAAATAGATTTATGTTCACAAAATGTTTCTCAAAATCAATCACGATTAACGACGACCATTACTACTCGCGCTTCTTCCTTTATGGTACCACACGACTAAAGCGCACCACTTCGTATACTCCGCGTTACAATGCGTACATAAATGCGGCAATTGTACCGTATACCCCAAACACTCGAATCTCTCATGGCTCCATCGAGCAGTGGCTAACATTTATCATCCATCAAAACGCATATCAGCGTCTCGTCTCTCTACCAACGTGCCCAAAAACGTGGAAGAGAAACAAAGCCCCAGAGCATTACCACTATTGCGCCCAAACGACGCCACCCAAACTAGGTCTACTTTCCCGCGAGTTTTCGAATCGCACGCGTACATCCTCAACGTGACTCACGTCGTGGCAAAGCAGATGACGCACTCACGACGGAGAAACGAAGCGAGCGAGCGAGCAAGTGAAAAACGCGCGATAGGAAGGGAGAGAGATTGAACGAGAGAAAGATGGAGAAAGATGGAGAGAGAGAGAGAGAGAGAGGGAGAACACCAAGAGTGAAGAAGGAGAAGAGCGCGCCCGCGACGACGCACCTGCGTGCTATGGACGATGCTTAGCTACGACCTTCGTCGCCCTTGTATTCGCCGCTCGGGCGCGCATCGCGAATGACTCGTGCTCGTCACTTTGACACGGGAGACGCGCCGATGTAGACGCACGTACGCACCCGAAGGCAAACGCGCGCGCAAGCACGCACCGACCTCGAGCGCTCGCAATTTTCGTACGCACACGCGCGCGCCGCAGTCGTCGCAGAGGACAGAGAACGAAGTTATCGGGTGCGCGCTGTCGACGACACGCTTTTGCGCGCGATCTCACTTCCGAGCGGAGTCGAGCGGGGCGAATCGATCGCCGTGGAGGGTTCGCGGTGAACGGATCGAGAAGGAAGAAGTGTTCCTCGCGACCGAATCATTTCTTCATCCATTACGAGGAGTAATACGAAGTAGTGTTCTTTGAGGCGACCGGTACAAGAGTTGCGAGTTGCTCTCGAGGAGGGAGAACGATAGGAGGAGGAGGAGGGGGAGGAGGAGGAGGTGGAGGTGGAGGTGGCGGAGAAGGAGAAGGGGAAGAGAAGCGATCGCCGATACGCCGAATTTCGTGAAATCGGTGAGTAAAGTCGCCCAGTCTCGGCTCCCTTCCCTCTTCCTTCGTCTTCCTGTTCATCGAGAGCCCTTTGGTTTGAATGGAGTACCGCGATGTTTCGATGATAACGCGCGCGCACTTTCTCGACTTTGCGATGAGTAATTGCGGATTTCATTGGACGGAGGTGAACCATGTGCGACGCAATTCGGATACGGTTCTTTTCTTCGCTGTTGCTTTTCGCGACGAGCAAAAATTCGTTTTTGCCGAACTATGATAAGGAGATGGACGGAATGTTTCGGGCGAGTGAGAAATATGCCTCTGTGGTTTTGTTGAAATTTCCAAGTTTAAGAAGTTTACCGACGCAGAACGTTACAAGGATGTTATTGATAATAATAGCGGGAGGTGCTCGTCCGATCATTGCTGGCTACAGTCACTTTTTGGTTTCATCTACTTTTTCGACGGAAATATTCGAGGAAGCAGTCTCTTTTTTCCGCGGGCTCTTAAACACTCTATAATATTACGAGAATTTACTCGATTATCGTATAAATATTATTGTAGATTACCTACCTATTAAATTTCCCTTTTCGACTCTTTCATATTATTCAATCCGTATCAATTCACTAATACAATTTATTTAAAAGAAAGCGTTATAAGAAGAGAAATAAGAATAAGTCCACTCCCTTTACGGTTGTGCCTAAAAACGAGATTACCTTCGTAATAATTCAGAGACTTAAGAATCCTTTAATATCGAAACAGGCTTGAATCTCATTGCGCGTAAACAATTCTGCCTTCTTCGGCGCCATCCGTGCACTATGTACCCATCGTTGCATTGTAAGAAAATCTTTTCTCTTCCGCACGGGAAATTAGCATGCGTTGCGCAACGTTCAATCGCATAATTACGTGCGAGTGGCGGCCGCAATCGAGCTAGGGATCCTTGGGCGATACATCTCGATTAGACTGTCCACCGTCCAGAGTTCACGAACGTGCGCCCCTCTGGCTCGCAATCGCGCCGTTTTCCCATGGATGACGGTGCGCGTTATCGGGGGCCGCGATTCCCCTAGGCGCCGGGAGATTAGGGGAATAGAGATCGGAGAAACGACGCGGCGCCCTATTCTCCCTCAATCTCCCCCAAAGTTGATCCAAGCCATCGTGCGACCCTCCTTTCTTCGCACAAAATTCCTTTCTTTCGGAG
This sequence comes from Tiphia femorata, assembly GCA_944319695.1. NCBI lineage: Eukaryota > Metazoa > Arthropoda > Insecta > Hymenoptera > Tiphiidae > Tiphia > Tiphia femorata. Next base: position 24,174,298 of record OX090901.1, on the reverse strand, counting down.
TCGAATACGACAGAACGTAATAAATGTACTAAATAGCAGAAGAAGCTGTCTTACAGTTATGCTGGACGTGTATCGTCTAAATGAATTTGTACGAACGTATAAATGCTCGGCGGAAGTATTTTTAGGCAATCGCTAGCCAAAATCATTTAAAGCGATAACGACACGTCGGCGAGAAGTGACCTACACACGGCCTGCAATTCTCACCGCTGAAACATCGCCATTTCGATTGTATTTTTGGCCACCGTCAGTCACCGAGTGTTACATAAATAATTATGCAATGCGCCTCGCAAAATATTTTCGGTGCCCCTCGGGGACTGATTTTGTCGTGGCGAGAATCGCACGAACCTTTGTTCGGTTTATTATGCGTATGTAGATACTCTTTGAAGTAAGCGAAGCTTGAGAAAATACGGAGAAGAATATCGGTTAAATTGTTAAATTGCTGGGTAAGAGAGTACTTTTGATTCGAGTACAAGCGTTACCCGATTATTTACATCGCTCATTCTCAATTCTCCCGTATTCTCTCTCACTCGTTCGGTCATCGAACGAACTTGAAGAATGACAATAGCTTGCGGGGAGGAGTCGATAAGAGTGCGCTCCGTATCCGACTAATATTAACGCGCGACCTCGCGGTCGCATCGATCTTGGGACGTGATGTTCGTCAGTTTCATCGGTTCCTCGAAATTGCGTTAATTGACGTTTGGTCGTATGACGTCGCTCAATCGGCACCGCTAAGCGGACGAGTCCCATTGATAGTGGAATCGGCCAGGCCGTGGTCTCGCGATAACTTGTCTAATCGTTTCGAGTATTTACATTCGCTTCGTCTCGTCCTTTCGAGAAAATGGCGATACACCCTTTCGGCGTGTGTGTCTCTAATTGTAAGTTCGTCCTCAGTTGCGCCGCTTCCAGACGCGAGTAACGCGAAGCTAATTTTCGAAGGCGGTTAATTCCGCGCGCTTAGTCGCGCCTTGCTCATCATCATTGCATGGACATTTTATTGCTTCTAGGTGGGACATTCCGTTTCCTTACATTAATCAGCCTTGGCCCGTTGCTCGCGGCGGCATTGAAACGTTGCCACGTTCAACGAGCATGCATCGTGATTGCAAAAGTCGTAGATTTCAGTCGCCATTTCGCACTGTCCGTGATGAACCACGATGCACTGACGCTTTGCTCTGTGACTTTTGTTGTCTTCACGCGACCAGGATGAAAATGAGATTCGGATGGTGAGAGTAATGAGGATTGGTCTGGATCGCTTTTTACGTTTGGAGGATTTATACGTTTGTTCGTAAATTTGTTTATATCCGACGAAGCGCGCGTAGTCTGTCTGGATATAGATAGCGGGCGTGCAAAACTGTCGAATTTCAGTGTCAGCTGCTCCGTAAAAATATCGTTCGTCGACGCATGATCATCACATGCCGTGCGCGTGATCGAACGCGCTGCGCTAGATCGCACTCGCATTTCTTTCCTTCCTCTGAAGAAGCGCGATCGTGGAATCGTGGAATTTGCTTGTATCGTAGTCTCTGGGAACGATAATTGAGCAGAGCCCGAACCCATAGAGGCTCCGAATTTAACTGAACGCGTGTTTTACTTTGCTTGGGAAAATATAACGTTGATCGGAAAATATGGTCGGATGCTTTTCTCACCACGTGCAATTTAAATGTTTTAGTTGTTCGTCGGCGATACTTTCTCGAGAACGCGAGAAAGAGACAAACAGACAACCGGCTACCGGTTAAAGAAGCTTTAGTCGGCCGATGATATATTTGCTCGAACGAAGGGTAAATGGTTTCAAGAACTCAATTTTTGGGCACGTTCGGAAAAAAAGAAGCATCGGTCGCCTTACCAATTCTTCGACGCACCATCGATAAGTGTCCATTGGTGCATATTAGTAACGCATCAGTGACGACTATAAATACAATGAGTGCGATATCAGTAATTCTCGAGACGGTTCGCTTCACAAACAAGGAACGTGGCGTTGATACTTAAAATATTTAGGCGGTACGAGCCCTCGCAAAAAACACAAGAGTAATTAACGACATGGTTCAAAGCTTTGTTAGTGAGAACATTTCAAAGTATCCCAACATCCTTTTGGCAGAGTTTTAAAAATGCAATCAATTTTTAAATTGCGCACAATTAACGTGTAATTTCGAGTCAGCGGGCTTGCTAAATGTGGATCGACTATCGCGCATCTACTTGCAAAACTAATAATTGCATGTGCCTCCCTACACTTGGTACACCCGCACGTGATTCTCCGTTCGAACGTGGTGACCCTTGGTGACCAGAAGTGACCCCGAGGCCACCACGAATCCCCTTCCCCTACGATTGGGCTGAGACTTGAGAGAGAGTCCGCGCGTAGATAGACTCTCGCAAACGCTGTGCTTTCATCTTACCTCGTTTCCTGCATTGCCTCGGTAGGAAGTACACCCATGAGACCGATCAACTCGTCCCACGTAGATCGAATTAAAGGTAGGTACTCACTTATCGCGCGTACCTAATTCCACAGCATGCAGGGCTTTGTATAATTAACACGTTGGCTGCCGCACGAATTTTACATGTATTGCCCGTGGCGCCACGCCATTCGTTTTTTTCCTTTTTTTTTTTTTACTTAAAATAGTATCTACTACAGGTAAATCGAGGTGTACAACCATTTTTTAACGATTTTACTGGGGGCCACCGGTGACCCCCACGGCGCTGTCGCAAAATCAAGTGTCGGTCACTGATGACCCCCACGGCAGTCAACGTGTTAAACAATTAGTTTGATAATCGGTGCGTAAATTAATTGTACTCTTGATCAGAAGCTATTTCACCCAGTCAAAACAATTATTCTATTTGGATGCACATATCGATTTTGCCGAAGGTTCTTTATTTCAATTCACAATATTTATTTCTATTCTTCCATTCCTTTTACTACTTTCGGTTGTTGAATTAATTCGTTTATGAAGTAGCATCTAATTAGAGCTCTTCTTCTAATAAATTTCAATGCTTACCTTCAAGGTGTCTTAAAGCCATTCCTATTCGATCTCTTTACTTACTCAAAAGTCTATCCCTTGCAGGGTGAATTCTGCTCCGCTTGCTTTAAAGTATGCTCTTTGTCAGAAGAGAAACACGAACGACAATCTCGATTCTACGCGACGTACAATCATTTAAATTGATCGTGTCCCGGGGCACCTATCTCGGCTTGCCGTCATAAATCACTATTCGTTTAAGCGGATCCCCGAAAGCCATCCACTATTCCCGCGCTTGACTTCGTCCGTGAACTTCCATACAATATGTATACACACGGAGGAATATCGCGTTGCACAATGGAGTGATACGCTCCGTTTATCTAATCGGCATTCGCAACCATTTAATCGAACGATAAATCGTCAATACCTGTGATTAGTGACACTCGAGTCCCACGTGCTCTGTCGTCGCACGTCCCTCGTAAACTTTCACGCCTACAACTTTAATTCTCCAATAAGAATGAGGGAAGAACACATGTAGCCGTTGAGCACTGAGTGTTTGCATCACGGCCGCGCGGGTGAAATTGAATTAAATTGTAATGAAGTTGAACGAGGGTATGTTAAGGTTAAAGGCGAATTTTATGATAAATCCAGGATTCCTTTGGGAACGCACAATTCGACAGAGGTACGCGGTGTTTCGTCACCCTGGGGGGTCAACTTGGGAGCTGTGGCGTCCTTTGATCGAACGGGTAGAGGGTAGTTCTCCCCGTTCCTTAACGTCAGCACGGGCGTTCCACTTGTGAAACGAGGGTGGTCCCCGTTTCTCGTGTAATCCACGGGTAGCCTAAGGCCAACGTTCGAAAAATTGCTACAATTCCAGCCGCCATTTTACGAAGATATTGTTCGCATTAGACGTCCGCAAATTTTATCGAAGACATTTCGGTAATGTTGTGGGGAACTATGATTGAAATCAGAAACGCGTTTTCTATCTCTGGTATGTGATTATTCGCCGATTTAAGAACGCAGAACAACACCCATGGAATTTTTTACAATATGTGAAAATATGTTCGAATAAAAAGTTGCGAGTAATTTTTTCTTCAACTTACTCCCAGACGTCTTCTCAAATTCTCATTCGCACATTTTCTTTAGTTTTCGCCAACGCCAATTTTTCATACAAAACATTGTTCGTTTACAATCTGACTAATATTTGAGTGAAAGCAAAATGTAAAGATTGTTACGCCATGCCTAGGTGGTAATTACAAAACCCTCTGAACGATCCAAGCGATTATTATCGAGGAACCCATGCACTTTGTCCTGTTATGATACGTGACCCCGAAAGTGTTGAAGGTAATAACTCGAGCAGGTTTTAGTTACCTTCGATCAGCCGTTGGTCGATTGGTTGCACGCGCGGTTGATTACTTCTTTGCCCCTAGAGAATTCAGCCTTTCTCGTTTTCCCTTCAAGTACTCGCCGAAGAACTCTCGCGTATTTCGTGCGAGCAATCAAATGTATTCTCCCCTTCTAATTCCTACCCTTCTATTCGTCGTCGCACAGGGACTTACTTTTCACGCTTGGACCGAGCAACCTGCCGATCGACCTTTCGCTAGATCCAGAAATAGATCCCCGTGGCGTGGCAGGGAGAGGGTGGGTCACTGTCGGGGATCTACACGATGCTGCTGACGCGAGGAAATACATTTCGCCAAGATCTTGGGACTGTCTCGCCCAGTCGCCTCACGATCGTGTTCCATTCAACGGTCGTTCGAGCGAAATCGACCATTCGTTAGCGTTTATTAATCACCGGGTGATTATCTCGTTTCCAACCACGTCTTTGTATTAACCACAGTTATTCGAATAGTTTTCTGGAAAATCTGTATAGCGTATTTCTATAAAGAATGCATTTTACCGAGACACCGGAACTATCTCGCCTAGTGTTTTGTTCACCCCCCCCCCCCCCAATTCATTAACCTTATTTAACTGCTTGCAAGCGTGCAATTTTATACGTACCACCAATTTCATTTGGAACTTTATTTCACTTCGGCAATATTCGCGAAGAAAGGTGAAACAACAGATGCAAACAAAAATATGTTTTATTGTTAAATCTGTGAAAGAGCACAAGTGAGGAATTATTTTTGACTTCTTTCCAATATATCAAAATGCGCGTAAGGCTCGAAGGCGGACGTTCCGGCTTAACAAAGTTCCTGGTTAAAGAAAGTAGATTTCGAACGCGTCGTTTGCTTACGTCTTTACATCCTGTGTCACTATAGGTTTCCCACCACGTACGATGGCCCTGGGCCAACCAAGCGCCGCTCTGGAAATAGTTGGCTGGATTTTTTTTCGTCGTCCTTGGCGGCGACCGCGATCTAATTTCGCCCCTTGGATACACTGTGCGAGTCCCCTCTTGCAATGAGTTCTACGTGCGAACACTCGCTTATTATTATCTGAATTGCCTAGATCAGTGCTCCACAACCTTTCATCTTCCACGGCACAATAATCTTTTTCCATAATTCCACGGCACACCACAAGTGAAAGCTCACAAATACATAAGTTACAATAGTACCTACCTACATATGTTTTTTTTAAGATAAAAACACAATGAAATAGCTCTATGTAAATCATCGCGGCACAGCGATTGTCGAACAGTGGCCTAGACTACGAGCGGCCTTAACCATATCAATGTGATGGGTCAGGAAGAAATCTTATCGACAGTGTCCGACCGAACTTTTCCTTTCGGTTTCAGTCAGTTGTAGCATAAGATAAACGTCACGACCAATATTTTATTTGGCTACAGCCTAAATTGCAATACAATGCAAGTCTTGTATTCAAGCTTACGTGTAATGACTAATCTTCCAGTGCAGGAACAAAGAGTACCTAAATAAATTCTCTAAGCGTCTCGAAGTTTTTTCGAACACACTTACCTCCGTACCTACTGTAACAGGAAAAACAGTAGGGGGGGGGGGGTATCACAAGTGGGGTTAATCGGGCGTGAAATATGAATGCGCGCGAATCTTTAATTAATTCCTTAATCTTTACACCCATCGTAATCCGCTTCTTACAAGCGTATCTATACACCATCAGCGGTAGAAAATATCTGTAGGTGAAAAATGAATATCCTTAAAGCGGACGTCCGTGAATTCCTTAAAAATATTCACCGCGATTTTCTCCTACACCCCACGAGATACCTAGACCCTTTTGCAAGACGTAGGTACCCACGTATTCAGTATACATATAGTCACAAAAGTGTGCATGCACCCGAGTGGAAGACTTCATACTCGTTCTTCGCATAATCGCACGTACTTACGCACACATCGTGTACGCTGACGTGCGCACGAATGTAGGCCACATACTCGTTTTCTGCATAATTTCATGCACGCAGGTATCATGCACACAGTTATACAAGCACGCATGCGCACCATTGTGGACTGTATCCTTGTTCTTCGAACCATTACATATACACAGTATATCTAATTGTAAGTAAGAATGCACGTAATAGAGTGATTAAACTTTCGTACTTTCATGGCAAATTGCTACAGAATAATTCGTAAGCAACAAACAGGTTTCGTTTATAGAGATTATATCTGCTTGATTATAAAAATACCTGAATACCTTTAACAAAGATCAATACACATCTTTAAGATCATAGAGTTATGGAAAAATATGAAACCTTAACGAGAAAAACGGGTAATAAGTGCAATCATTCCAGGCGCCCACAATGAACAGCTCGGTTAGTAATTACATGGAATGAAAAGAGGTCAGTTTTTAATAGAACCATGGAAGTTTCGACAACTGCGTGAGTGTAAACTTCTAGCTCTCAGAATTGCACGCACATACTTATGCGCATAATTACATCAGTGCATATGCACTGGAGCCTAACAACAAGCTACACTTCATATTTGCACTTCCCATAATTTCATGTGCGTATCTACCCTGTACCTAAATACATTGGCGATCCACACGCATGAGCGTGGGCAGGACGACATCTCGTAAGCATATGTACAGTTCGGAAGGAGACCTAACTGGAACGGTCGCGTGGCCGCGAACGAGCACTTACCTATACGCGCGCACTACCGATAGGGGGTTACGACGAACGGGCAATGACTTCTGGGTTAGGTCGCTCCTTTGATGGTGTTCGCACGTGAAATTGCCGCCGGTAAAACGAACGAGCCAGACTTCCCGGTACTCCCCGCACGTTCCGCTCCCACCCCCCCCCCCCCGCCCACCTTCGTCGACTGCATTAAATTTAATGTAATAAAATAACATGTTAAATAGCATGTTTAAGTCTTTCCGGTTGAATTCAGACTGCAAGAAAAAGCAAGCATAAAACATTTGTCTCTGTATCCTCAAATTTTCTGTGGAGCAGGAGAAAAAAATAAAGATTCTATACACTTCCTTCTCTATCCACAAATTCTAGACTGAAATTTTCCAAAGGTACTATAATCGATGCAGCTTCTGAAGCGCAAAGGTTACAAGATTGTGCGAGAATGCTTGGGCTCTCGAAATGTCGAGAGATCAGAGAGCACTCGTTCGATCTATAAATGTGCATATTTGACGCGTAGGATTCGTAGCCTGTGACTCATGGACACAATTAAATAAACGTGTTAATATTTACCGTCCTGTCTTACCGCGACGGACAGTTCCCGATAAATATGTTCCAGCGCAGACGATGGCGCACGTGACTATTTATTGATATCTCAAATTATGATGGTACTCACGCGCGTTGTTACGCTACTAGGCATACATTGGCACGTTTAGTTTCTCAGTTCAAACGTTCGGCAATTCACGGCCAAGCGTTCTCCAACTGTTCTCCAGACGTTCGTCGAGTGGTAGCAATAATATTCGCTTGTCGCGTTGATGCGTGTAAAAGGCCAATGGGAGTAGTTATGGGATATAAAGGAGAATGGAGGTGTTGGAGAAAAGGGAAAAGAAAGAGAAGGATAGACAGAGAATGGAAGAAAAAAGCGAGCGGGGAGACGTGTAATGAGGGAACAACTCGGGAACAGGAGAAAACGAAGAGATTGTAATTGTGCTTTGGTTCCACTTGAGTCACGCGAAGGTGGTTTCTTTTAGTGAATGTAATTGTGTTGTTACGTTCACGAGGAATACCCGGTATACAGGGTGAGTCCGCCAAGGCATGCCACCCGAAAAACACGTATATTTTTGGCAGTAGGGAAAAGTGTTCGCAATGCAATTTGTTTGGTTCGAAAGGCACTGTCTAAAACGTTCACCTACAGATTGCGTTACACGTTGGAGTGTTTCTCGGTCGATTGCAGCACAAGCTCGTTCTACAAAACCTTGCTGTAAACGGTCACCATTTCGAACATTTGTAGTGAGTTGTTAACATTGAATGCCAAGCGTTTAACTGCAATGTGTTTACATTAATGTTCAATGATTTTGAAACAATAAATGCAATCACATTTGTAATACAAGTGATAAAATCGGTTTTCCACTTTTTTTGTGCCCTTGACCTTGACTGACCTTGAACATCTATGGCCATTGAAATGGCCTTGGAAAGGGCTACAATCGTAGGTATTCGAAAATGTATGATTCCATTTAAAAAAATTAAAATGACCTTCAAATCTCCGAAGCGCCTCCACCTGCCAAAAGTTTTTCATTATTACATGATGCTGCCTTTCGAACCAAACAAATTGCATTGCAAACACTTTTCCCTACTGCCAAAAATATACGTGTTTTTCGGGTGGCATGCCTTGGCGGACTCACCCTGTATATGCGTTCGCATAATGCGTCTTTACTCCCTCTTCTCTTTACGCACACGACCAGCCACAGTCACGTACGCTCGTACATTCCTTATTTTACTATCTCTTGTTCTTTCCTGGTTTTCTTTTTTATCTGCAACCCTTTTTCTCCCACCTCCCTCTCCCCAAACAGAACTTATTCTTCCTCTTCTCCTTCATACTCTACATTTTACTATTTATCTCTCGGCCTTTCTACGGTTTTCCATTCACCTCTCTCTCTCTCTCTCTCTCTCTCTCTTTCACTCTCACTCTCCTCAAATAAAGTTGCTCCTCCTCTGCTCCTTTATCCTATGCGTTTTACTGTCTCTCCACCCCTCTCCGGGCTTATTCTATCTGCTTCTTCGCTCTGTCTCTTCTTTCTCTCTTTCTCTCTCCGCACCTTCGCGTACGCAAACGCTCATGGAAGCGGAGCGGAAAGGAGAATCGGGGAAAGAATTGACGGTGCTTTCCTCGGAGACGCATTATCGTGCTTAACGCATCGTATTTTAGAGAGAGATCGCGCGCGCCGAGTCGGGAGGGCCCGGTATCTACCGCGAAAATAAACTACGCGTCGGCGACGAGATCTCCCGTACGTGTACAGTGCGTGTCTCTTCAGGGCCGTACTCAACGCTCGAACGGAACGGCACGATCCGTGGTAGGTCCGATTCGCGAGGAAGAAGGCGAACCGGCGCGGCGGAAATGCAGCTTCCATTTCCGGACGTGCACGGGAGTGACCGTTTCCGTTTTCCTCGTCTCGTCGCGCAACTTTCCCTCGCGAGCTCTTAGGCGTATTCCACTCATCGACTTCTCGCTCGTGAATTCGCTTACACGTATTTATACCGATGTAGTTTCAAGTGGAATTAATCCTTTGAAGTAAGAGTATTTGCGATTCCTACGGCTCAGCTCTCGTATTATTTCGAACAATTTTGGCAGCTGTAGCACTGTAAGAATTAATACTACCTAGTTGTATACGCTTGTGGACACTTTCCTCATTATTATTATGACTTGTCGTTACCAAGGCTGCCTGCCTAGTACAGAAATTATAGTCTATCGTTGTCGTTGCTTTTCTTTGTTAATGCAGTCTATTGTTGGCCATCATTGCCGATTGCTAGACAACCCTACACATAGTCTGTTATCGTTGTCATTCTGACGTCGTTGTTGTGTCGCGGTGGTTGACGTTGTCCATTACGTCATTCTTCTTATCAATCGTTATCAATCTTTATCCATCGGTAGGTACCTATACATAATCGTCATCGTTGTCACCGTTGACGTCGTTGAGCGTCGTCCTTGTTCGTGGTTCTGTGTCTCTGCTCTCGAGAAGCGTCGTAAATTATCTTTACCGTTCCCCCATCTCTGCACTCACGTCGCGAGTATTCCACCGCCAGGCGACCCCCACCAAAGCGGAGGCGAGAGTAGCGAGGCGACACGTGGTGTTCATGTGACGAACGTCGAGGAACGATAGTCCCGAAGTTTCGAGTCTTGAGTCTCGAGTCTCGACTCGGACCCGCAGACGCCGAGCGACGCCACCGCTCTTGATAGTACCAGGCGGCACGAAAGCTTTCGCGAATAGCTCCATCTTACACTCGCCAGGTACCCAGCGCCTCGCTTTTACACGAGAACGGTATGAGAGGTACATACTTACAACGAGGAATGGTCCACTGTTCCGTTGCTCGTTCTCCAGATTTCACCAAGGATAGCACGCCTACGAGTAGGTGTACACGCGTTCCACGTAGGGGGCTCGTACCGAGGGTGGTCAGTCCGGGAAACAATATCCAGACCGAATGCTCCGGTCGTGGAACGTTCAGAGGTTTTTCAAGTTGAAGAAGTTTCTCCGCTAGGTATTTGCGCAGTAACGAGGTTCGGTAGATTTCTACTATTTTGCTCATACTGTTTGGTTATTTAAAATATATGTACATGCGCGTAGAAAGGAGGTGTGTATGTACATGAAGAGGAAAGTTGCACGATTAATTATCGGAATCATGATTGGAATTTTTTCGATGGTAGGGAACTAAAGCTCCAAGGATAGTATAAAGAAAAAAAAAAATTGCAGAGAATCGCTTTCGGAACAAACGGTCCAAATATCTATTCCAATTCCGTAGGACGTGCAAGAAGAGATAGGATGGAGAGGGAAAGTCACCTTTCCCCGAGATTTCATTACGGATTAATACGCCTACTCGCTTGGCACAGGAATGTGGACGGTGAATGAAGGTATTGGATTTCCGCGAGCGAGGCTTCATCGTACGATCGGCCGTAGATGCGAGACGACATTAAAAATGAAAGCTTTTCTTCCCCGATTCTGCAGTCTGAAACGCAATCCTCCGAATGTCGCGCGCCGATGGCATTGCCGAAAACGCTGGCACAACGCTCTGTCGTGCAAATAGACGCGACGCTTTTACAGCGAGCGTTTCAAGAGGATACCAATTGTGTGCTCCGCTTTCGAGAATGTAATATGTACCGAGAACGCGAGGCAGACAGAAAAGGAGAATGCGATCCAGCGGGGTGAACAAATTTCACAAAATCAAGCAACTGTGATGTCACGGGCGAAAAAGTGTTTTTGAAACGTAGAAAATTTTGACACTGTGCTTCGTTTCTTTTCTTTCTTCTTTTACGAGATATCCGAGTTTTTTCGAAAGCATTCTCTCGTCATTAGACGAAGGATCAAGACTTTATGTAAAAATAAAGTGCAACGTCTGACGACAGAGCGTGTTATGGCGCGGTTTAAGAAATTAAACTCGCTTACGGGGCCCGGACGTAATGACCGTGACTTTAATCGAACTCGTTCGAGGACTTCCCCTCGGGGTAAAATTGAGTCTAATAAATACTAATCGGTTCGCGTAGACCATCGCCATTGAAGCCACATCACGAAGGAAATCGTGAACGGTGAAACGTGCCCTATACGACGCCCTGGTCGTTTCAAGTGAGCACCTTGTTTAAATCTCTCAGTCCTTCGAGAATAAACGTCCAAGTGGATTTTCCAAATTTCGACGTATTCTTTATCTTCGAAAATGATATGCAATTGAAAAGCAGTCTATGCTATCAGGCCTCTGGTCAACAGATACTTTCGAAGACCACGCTTGTTACATTACAATGTCTTAATTAGACTGAAAAGAAAACCGCGCACATTTGCCCACTTCAACGAATAAAATACACTCAGGGGGAAAAAACGCGATACACTTAAAATTTGAAAAAAATCACCGAATTTCAAATGACGATACCTTCGTAAATAACGAAGCTAAAAATGTGTTTAAAAAATGCTGAGAAAGCTTGAAACCTCAACTTATTGTTAGATAATCAGCTTGCGAATAACTTGGCAAAAAATCATAATATTGGAACTTTTGAAAAATCATTTTAAAGAGAAAACTCTGTACTATTAAACGTTTTTTATCCCATTCAGGTACGACAGTTGATCTTCGTTATGTGCCATGACAAACTCGACCGATATTTTTCGATTCCGCATCTCCTCCTTTTGTCAATCTGCCATTTTAAGTAATTTTATCTCCCTACATTGATGAAACACCTACTCCTTAAGTTGAGGTCTCAAGCTTTCTCAGCATTTTTTAAACACATTTGCAGCTTCATTATTTACGAAGTTGTCGTCATTCGATATTCAGTGATTTTTTTCCAAAATTTTGGTGTATCGTTTCTTTTCCCCGAGTGTATATCAATGACCCTGCTCTTATTGTTTGCCACTCGTTCCGACAGTCCGCGTGTCGTTGCAATCCATGAACCGGAAATTCGCCTTAATGGTTTATCCAGAAATAGACACGCGACTTTTACCTTCCATTCCTCTTTTCGCGGAAACTGTCACCGAGTGCGCGTAGGCGCCACCCTCAACCGCACGCGTTTCACCTATTTTTAAAATACGCCCCTCTCCTTCTATTTCTCAAGAAGCCCGAGAACTTCCCGCACTATTCTCCTCTCATTCTTCTCTTTTTCTTAGCCTGCCTCGGAATCGCTTAGGCATCTCTTAGGCTCGGCCTACGTACGTTGGCGTAGGTCGTGTACAGTTAAGCCATAGGAACGAAGCCACCAAGAGGGCGCGTGGGCGTCCGTTACGCTTGTCCGTCTCTACGATGAAGATCGATGAAATCGTTCGATAAGATCTCCCTTCGGTCAAGAGCAAGCTCGCTCTTCAACTCCAGGAAATGAATTCGCATAATTCAATAACCTTCCGTCCACGGTGCTGGCGTATTCTGCTCGTCGCGTTGATCTCTCGCTCACCTGATACCTCCTCGTCTTCTACCACACCATTTCTCTTCGACCCTTTTTTTAAATCCTGCTTGCACTACTTTTTTTTCAAAGGCAACTTTAAAGTCGTTCTATGAGCTTTCAGTTAAAGGATTTTCGCTTGATCGCGAAAGCAGCTCGGTAATCGTTCTCCATTGTAAATACGAGTTAACGAGCTCACGAAGGATTCGAAAGAGAAGATAAACGTTCGGCGTCCGTTCCTTTTCCTGCCATCCACCCCGGCGATAGGTCCACCGGACGCGAAAATAGTTATTACGACGCAGAAGTCCAAGGAGAAGAAGGACTCGCCGCGCGGTGGATGGGGCGTGCGCGTCCATGTCGTCGTATTTTACTTGCTTCGGACAGATTGTAATTTAATAATACACGTGGCCGAGGCGAGGCGTGAAACGCCAGCGGCCTGGAACGCTTTTCAGGACCCGATGCGACGCATCGATATTGCGATATCCGTTGCGAATCGTCCTCGCGCTTGCTCGTCGTCCTATGGTCATAGGCATCCCAGAAATTCCAAAGTTTAAAGAAGTCTCCCATTTGGCGAGGTGCGAGCGAAGACCAATGAATTGGATCTCGAAGGCGGTCCATAATCTTTACGAACTCGCGCAACGCTTTTTTTGTTTACAGTCGGGTGTTGATTGGTTCGAGCAATTATGAGCAAGGTGGCTCCATTAATATAGATCCTTGGGATAATTAAGTGCGCGGCATCGGTTGTCCGATGTAAGAATAGTACTGCTGCGTTTTGAGATGTATTGTGTAAAATAAAATATTTCATTATTCAGAGCTTTTTCAAAGTTCAGAGTTCTGTAAAGTCCAGGTCGAAAAATCAAAGCTCAACGAACGTTAAGAGGAAGGTTATATAATTATATTTGCGATGTAGCTATGTTCAATTTAGTTATTCGTCCAAAGTTGCCTAACGATTAGGTATGTGTTTTTTCGCAAAGGAAAAAGCAAAATAAAAAATTCCATTTTATCCACGAACGTCTTTTTTATCACATATACCACTATTTAGTTTTCGAAAAAAGTTTTCCGTTCTTGATATTCCAGCGGAATTATAAAAAGAACAAAATAAGTCTCTCCGCGAACCTTTCTTCCAGCTTCTCTTACGTGCTAGTCTTCAAGTATCTCTCACGACTTTTGCAAAATTTCCAAAAGAAAACTGAAATGTTTTTCTTTCGTGGTCCTTCAATTTCACAGCTTCACCTGCGCGCAGCTACCGTAAAGTATCTTTCGCATTCTCGAATGTTTTCGCAAAATTCACGAACACCTTGTGGATCTTGTGGCCTCACGCGCGCTGCCGCGCGGAATCTGTCGATCCTGGTAGGGTGCAGCCACTTTATCAGTCGTCTTACCAGCGGTTGCTATGCGATATGGAAGGGGTCCCGAAGTCACCTACTAGCTCGACCAGTCAGAAGTCAGTGTGTGTAAGCCGGCCGGTCGTGCCGGCTCCTTCTGTCCCTCTTCTCCCGAGAGAGCTTCGCCCGTGCTCTTCGGCTTCGAGTCGCCCGCTCGCCGCCGGCACCTACGCGCGCAGTCTTCCGTAAGAGGCGCGTACGCGCGACGGAAAAAGCATCGTTCAAGTCTCGATTCACCGTTTCACAATCAAATTTTACTTTTCTCCCCGGTGATCGTTCGTTCATCGAAAAGGCGTCCCTCGAGTCGCTAGCTAAAACTGTTCGCTCGACCAAACGCAGTTTCTCAATCCTAATTCGAGGCCCTCGCCGCTACCGTTCGAGAAAAAAAAATTTCCTCATTCCAGATACTCGCCTTTGAGAAACGAGATTTCCCTTGTCACGTATGCCAGGCACCGTGGAATTCAGTGTTTATAGTTGATTTATTCGGCGTGCGCAAAATCGAAGGAAGAACAATCGACGAGGGAAATTCAGAGAAGATAAGGAAGAAAGAGAAAACAAGGGAAGCCATGCTGCTAGGCTCCGTGGAGTTTCACCGGCCGGCGAAACGAAAGTTCATCGCGGTGTCCCGTTAAGAGACTTCGGCTTGGAAGATATCGCGGGACTTTACTGACTGGGCCGCGAATCAACTCTGCTCCCTCCCAACCGAGCGAAGAAGATTCGAGGCGAGGCGCGTAACGTCTCGAATGATTTGACCGAACGCCTCCGGGGGAGACCAGTGTCGAATGAGACGGTGGCTCGCTCGACGTTGGGACGAGGTGACGCGATCGTTTTGCGGCCACACCGAGACACGAGGCACGGTGCACCGGATTCGCGTTCGTGCTTCGGTCCCGACGTGGCGCCGGCGAACGCTCAAAGTGTACGAAGAGTCGAGCGTCCGTGAAGTTTCGGAGAAAGAAGAACCTTGAAGTGCACAGAGTACGAGTCGCGGTTCCGGTTAAAAGATCGGCAATCGATTACGAGGCAAAAATCATCAAGCAGGTTTTCTCGTGGTAGTTTGACCGGTGGGCAATCTTGTTATTTCATTCGGACAAATTTTAAATAATAAACCATGCATTTCTCGAGAACTCGGAACGATGCATTCGAATGCACGTAAATTGGCATGACTGCACAAAGTCTGATAATTATTTCGGGTGATTAATTTTAGCGAGGTAATTAAACGAGGTGTCAAATCTTTCTCGCGTTTCATTAATTTGTGTGCAATTTCCTGTTTACCGCTTGTTAAATGCTTGTGTATTTTGCGTCGAACTAACAACGATCGGATGAGGAGTGAAAATTTGTCAACTGACGTTTAATATAATTTTGTCCATCCAGAACTGTACAATTGCCTATTGTGCTTACAATTGATTCCGAATCTCTTCACGTCGCGAATCTGACAAAACATTTCCATAATCTGACATCGGGACCAGGGTGGAAAGATCGAATAAACTCAGGGTGCTATTAAGGAAATATCCATCTCTTTTCCACACCTACGAGACACAGGAATTTTCGTTAATAATATTGACGTTATAAATTGAATCTGTCGCGCGTGGCTGCTTCGGAAGAAGAGTACAGAATGCTTCGGCGAATAATTTGAAAGGCTTCCATGCTCGAGCGATTTTCTCAGATCGACGAGGGGCCCGACCAATCGATTCTCAAAGGTCCCTCTGGGCTGGGCTCGCGGAAGAACCGCGACAGCATCAAAATGTAATTGATCGTGGGCGTCTCGCAAGATCCGGTGAAGAGCGCGAGACATCGGGAGAAGGAGGAAGGAAGCCCCAAAAAAAATTCGGCCGACCCACCGGACTTTTGGCCAAAGGAGAAATTATGACGCATACCGAGGAAGCTTCGTCGACCTTCGAGTCGAAAACGCCGGCGGAGCAAATGAATGGACATTCGATGGTAAATAAGAGAAATGTGCCTTATTTCTATTCTTCTTTCCACGAGCGTATTCCCTCAACACTTACCGACCAGATGATTTCGATCAACTAGACGAAAGGATAGGAGGATGGTTTAGTAACGCTTACGCTTTACTATCTTAAAAACAAAAGAATTATCACGATTGAGCGAACAAAACAATCGAAGCGTAGGGTGATTTTCTTTTTTTCTTGAAAACAAAGTCTGTGCTTATGCGATCGATTTGCTTTTGTAGCAATCTATATTACTCGATCCTATCCTATTTCTAATTATCCCTGACTGCTATATTTTCGCTGTGATGTCATTGTATTCTTCCCTTCAGGCTAAAAATGGAGCAACATGTTCTGGAATATAATAAAACATTGTATTCTAACCAATTATTATTTTCCTCCGTATAGTCTCGCCTTTTGATTTTCTGCTCTTCTCTTTCTTTGTCTCCCAGTGACGTTTATTTCTTCTCTTTGCCATCATTAGCGGCGAATTTCACAAACGTAATAACTTCGTTCTCGTGAACGGGCTCGCAGATACGAGTCTCCGCCTGGTGTTTTACGAGCGCGGCGCGCCACCACCGGTGCAGTTTGATTTCGTGTTCCGCGTGACCGGCTCTTATTAAAACACGTCCTCGGATCTCAATTTTCGTGAAATTGTTTTGGCGGGGGTAAGGATTTTTCAATGCGACGAATGAAATCACCGGTCCTCCTTAGATTGGGTTAGACTGCGCGACTGCTGGTTCCTCTTCGCGATCGAGCGATGATGCGCTTCGCGCCTTCCTGAATGAACCGACGCGGTTCTCTATAAGCCGAAGGCCAGCATCGATAATACGATTTCTGGTGTGCCTTGACACCGAAAGCTCGTACGCTTGTCGTCGCCTCCACTCGCGTCGGCTCGTCTTTCAAACGGTGCAACACCAGTCACCATGATTTTCGGCGCTTCGAAGGTTTTCAGTATAGTCCCCGATCGTTGGGAGAAATGCGAATTAAGCAATTCACTAGCGATTCAAATTCTAATTGACAAATGCCTGTAGAAAGAATCCACGAAGAAGCATAAGATCGGTGCCACGTATAAAATTATCAGTTTTCCAATTAGTCAAGTGATAATTCGATCCTCGTTTGGTCGTTCCTTGGTATTGCCTCTCTGCGAAAAATATTACTTTGCATTAACTGCGTCAGGATTGTGACGAAACCGCGATTATACCGGTCTATCGTGTATGGTGTATTAAAACCCGTTTGAAACCAAACAAAAGGTAAATAAAGCATACAGAGTGCATCGAGCACAAGGGGTATAGGTAATACAATAGAATTTTCCATGTGCGCCAATTCGCCCCTGTGTTTCCGACATCCGTTGATGAATGAATCGCAGACTTTATATTCACGACAAACCTCAAGTGCAACAGTTCTTTCATCAGTAGGCCCGGCATTGATTGATTCATTGCTCGAACAGATGCAACCGCATCAGCTAGCGATAAATTCTCCTTCTGGTGGGGTTATTAACAGACATCGGTAAAGTTTCGTTCAATTTACACGCAGGGTGCGCCAATGATATTTTTAATGAGAATTAAGTTTCGTCTCGAAAACGCATTGATCGACGATGATTGAAGTCGTACAACATGGTTGCATCTTCAAAGCTCAGTTCCAGAAGCAAAGGTTCGTAGAAAAAGTTTCTGTTACCTTAAACGATCGAACACCCGCGGACACAAATTTTTCAATAAAGTTACAACGAATATCTCAAACTGTTTCTAGCGCATATTCATTAGTTTTACCGTCACGCGTCGAACCGGAAATTTCACAATCGTGAACGAGACAAATTTCTCATTCCGTTTGTATCGACCTGAGAAGTGAGAGCACACCGGGTACACCCGAGATGACTCCTCCCACAAGAATTTAACTACTGGAGTATAACTGCGCGATAACCCCCGCTCATTGTCTGACTCCTCCGTCCGCAACAATCTCGAATATTATTAATAATGTCACGTGAGCACTCGTAAAAACAATATTGCGCCGATAAGACAAGCGCCCGCGACCGATCGTTGCCTCTGTGTCGATGCCGAGGAAGCATTCGCTATTCTTTTCCCCTTCCTTCGTTCGGCAAGCTGCTTTAATGTATTCTTCATTTTTGTTGTTGTCATCTTTCGTTCGGCACTCCGCCATTTTAATTCTCCACTTTATTTCGCTTCTTCCGTTTGATACCGCGTACTAATGGTTACACAATTTTTTTTAAATTTTCAGTACCTACGCGGAATTATGCATTACCAAATATTCGTTGATTTTTAATTATATTAAACCACTTCTATACCCATAGTATTCTAAACTATTGCAATGCTCAGAGTTACTTTATGGTGGCCCGCGTCTATATAATCTTTGTGTGGTACAGATCAAAGATCGGAGACTGTTGCCTCCCGTGTCAGTGACAAGGGGGTACGAAAGAGATCCGTACTGTACTATTATCTTAACGTATCTTGATGTTATATGTATGACGACCTATTTTTCAATTCTTAAGTACTATCGTTTTTCAGTTTCATTTTCTGTTTACAAACCTTTTATTTTTCTGTATGTGAAGAAGAACTGTATTTTTTTCATCAAATGAAAAAAAAGTTCCCGCATTAAATTCACTCTGCAGTCCAGGCAATGCTCTTGGGGCGACGCCCAAAATCACGCATGATACGTCTAAAAATAATGCACTCGCAGAATACCGCTTTGATTCCCAGCTTCGACTCAGTGCCACTCCTTTCGCTTTTATTTTCTCTTCGAGAAAACGTCACGAAGCGATCGGGCATCTACCAGATCCCCTCCGAATTTCGATTTCTCGTGCTAGACTCTCCACTTACTTATCGTCGTACCCACTTGTGTGAGGAATTTTTTTTTCAAGTTCACACGGATCGAGATAGTAATTATACCTTATCGCACCGAGAGTCGCGAAGTTCAAGGTTTGCACATTGTGCCAGACAGGACGCACGCAGGCGCGCGCGCATGAGCGAGTTGGCATGCTTATCGATTTTTACAAAATCTTTGTAAATACTCTCGATAGACCCTCGATTCGAGCGAGTGGCTTTATCGATACTTCGAAGGCGCGCGATGGGACATACATAATATAATTTCCTAATTTTGGTGCCGCTATCGTATACTGTTTTGAAGCGTCAACATTCACCGAGTAATTGACACGCGCACCTTTTGGATCGGGCAAAAGGAGGACAATTTTCTTGGCAATCGATATCGGGTATAATTCACCGATTAGTCGCGGAACGAATTCGTTCGATTATTGTCGATCATCTGGAGCGAGGAAAAATCTTTTCGCTCCTCGACCTGCCTCAGGAGAATCTTTTTCACCGACACACAACATCGCGGTACTGCTCTCTCTCTGTTTTCGTATATTATCGCAGCCCGATATCATCGTGTTGATTTCGTAACGTTGCAAAAAAAAGAAAGAAAGGATTCACGTTTGTATCGCCATGCTCGCGAGAAATTTACCGATCGAATCTTTCCGAAGACATATGGCACCCCACGAGTTCTTTCGGGCTTCGGCGATGCTGCCCCCCCCCCCTCTCTCCCTCTCTCTCTCCTTCACTTCGCCCCGCTTCATCTAGCCCCGTGCTTTCTAGAAATTCACACACAAGTGGAAATATGCATTTATTGGCCCTCATCATATTCTCGCAATACGTAGCGATAACATTTTATTTCAAGCATTACTTAATTGGAATAGTCATCTCAAGCGCTAAGCCACTTTATTATACGATACCAACCACGATACTGCCCACTTTAGGAAAAAAATAGTGTCCACTTACCAGAAGGTGGACTGGAAAAACAAAAATTCTTCGAGTGCAAAGGGCTAACAAGCGGTACCAGTAATATTAGTAACTTCACGTTACCCTTCTTCTTCTACCTTTAGCCTCTCTCTCTCTCTCTCTCTCTCTCTCTCTCTCGATTCTTCTCTCTCTCTCTCTCGTTTCTGCTGGTCTTCTTATTCCGGGACGAGCCAAGGCAAAAGGTTTACCGACGCGCCAGCGTGAGCGTCGAGAAGAGGCTCGAGATTTATCAGCGGGGAAGACTGCGCAGACCTGGCAATTCGATAGAGGCACAGATAGCAAGCACTTTAAATAAATTACCAGCCAAAGGTATCACCGCCTCCTGGTGCTGACCGACAAGCGGCTACAACGTCAGTTTTGCCTACGTAAGGTACCTGCGACGATTGTCCAGTCATCTTTCCACCTTTCGTTATCTCCACAGTGACTCTTCTTCCGTTTCTTCTTCCTCCTCACCTTCACCTTCTTCATCTCGTACTCCTCCGCAAGTTTATCTCTCCTCCACCTCCGCGTAACGCCACGGCTCGTTGCACGCGCGCATCTTTTAGGTCTGCTTGCACAACTTAAAAATTTACTCGCACTTAAAGGCGACGTTCTGTTGCACGCGTCATCTTAATTTGTAGATTCAACTCGTGCAATCGGGCCTAAAAGTGTTAACTGTGTAATAAAAATGTAAACATATCGATTCTATTCGTCAGGTGAAGATAAAAAAAAGGATTACTTTTCGCTATTTGAGCTTAAATCTTGGGGGAAAAAAAGGTCGCACATCTCACGTTGCAATCGGCCGAAAATTACGTGACTCGGTAGTTCCGACTGAAGATTTATAAACCGGTGGAAAAAAAGAGTCGAAACAGCGTGTTCGATACGGTTGAATTTTTTCTTTCTTTTTTCCAATACTTCCTCCAAGCCAATTGGCCCTCGGGAAGAAGGCGTCGTGAACTTTAAGAGATCGGGGATAAGCACGCGACGCGGGCAGGATGCGCAAGAGAAGCGCATCGACTATATCCGCTAATTATAGCGAGAAGATATGGAAGGGTTCGTATCATTTACTTTCTCTCTTTCTCGCTCACCCGCGCTCCTCTTTTGTTTCTGCGCTTTCATCCATTAACATAATATCCACTGCAAATTCTATCGCGGGAGTCAATGCCCCGGAATAATTCTTTACTCCCGTTTCTCATTCCCTCGCGTCCATCCTTCCATCCCTTTCTCTCTCTTTTCCGCACGGCCTATCTCCCTCTGTGTCTAGTAAGACGGAGCCTATGAAGGCGACACTACTGGGGTTATCGTCCACGCGATTCACAACAAGCTATTCGCTGATCGGTTACGTCCGGGCGCATGATATCGGTTTCGCAGTAATTAATGCGCTAATTATGATTGGTTCCTTAGCCTCGGGAAGGTCGACGGAGACGAAGCAGACGCGGAAAGAGGAGTGGAATGGTTGGTAGACGCAGAAGTACGATTGAGAGGGAGGTGAAGATAATCGACGTATCGAATATCGAGACCGACCGCTCGAATCCAATTAAAAATTGCAATGTCATGCGGATTTTTTAAAAAGCTTCTTCCTCTTCTTCTGCTCTTCTTTAACTGAAGTGAATAGAGCGAATACATGTGCATTATCATTACGAAGTTTACATCAGAATGGATGATTCTTAATAGAAATGTTCGTTTGCTCGAACTAGAAGCTGAAAAATGCTTCGTAAGCTCGACATAGATCTTCTCACCAATTATATAAGGATTTAAAGGCGAAGCGCGCGCGTACGAAGTACGTTGTATAGCTATCTGTATATACATATGGGAGCAGTTTCGAGGACTGACAAGTAACACTACCCAAGTGTCACTCACCGATCGGAATGAAACTTTGCACACTTATAAAGTATCGAAAAATATTGAACACGTATTTTTTTATTTTTCCCCAAAACGCTTTTAAACCCTTTAAATGTTTCAAACAAACTGCACTGGGTACAGAATGCGTTGAGGCAAAGTAACTCTGATGATCACAAAACTCGGTATTCTAAGGTTTTTTGCATTGCTAAATCCGAATATGATATCAAAATTTAAACATTTAAACTGGCGAGCCCAATATGGCGGACACCAATTTCGAAAAATCAACATATTTTCACGAAACTCGGTATTATAAGATTTTTGGGGTCGTTAAAACCCATTACGATATTAAAATTCTAAATTTAGAATACTGATTGTGAGAATTCATCCAACCAATGAAGACAAGATTGAAAGTCTACACAACCAACAAAGGCAAGACATGCTGTACGTCGATGTATAAAGGAAATAATTTAGTCAATGAGGCCATCAAACGCAAGATCAAATCTAGTAGGAAAGAAAAATAACCTGAACAAGAAAAAGGATTAGGTTTCACATGTATATGGCAATAATGTGGCAAATTTCCGTCCTGTATTGCAAAAAAAGTGCTGTATGCAGAGAGATTTTGTACACTAAGCGCATTTAATTACTGCAATTTTACTGCACAAATTACAGCCTATTCCAGCATTTTTAAAACACCAATCAACAGGTGTGGCACACTTATCTGGCTTATTTGAAATGTATCACATTCGGATTTAGCAACCCAAAAGACCTTAGAATACCGAGTTTTGTGATCATCAGAGTTACTTTGCCTCAACGCATTCTTTACCCAGAATGCTGTACGTTTGCAACATTTAAAGGGTTAAAAAGCGTTTTGGGGAAAAATAAAAAAATACGTGTTCAATATTTTTCGATACTTTATAAGTGTGCAAAGTTTCATTCTGATCGGTGAGTGACACTTGGGTAGTGTTACTTGTGAGTAGAACGAAGCTTCACAACCTTGTTCTATTTTTGATCGGCTAGAGTGGATCAAGGCGTTGGTACTGCGCCTGTAGGGAAATTAGCGACCCTTTCGTATCTGGTGAGATGTTCTTGAATCGATCCTGTCAGCTGTTCGCAGACAATTAAAGTATCGCCTTCGCACTTGAACTTGAGAACAGTTGGGGTTGAGAGAAATTTTGCGTTCCATATATTTCCTCGTGCGCTTCCTGATTAGCAGACGCTGTGGAAATGGCACCGCATTCGCTTCGTCTTGGCCCCGTAATCTTCTTCAATCGATCGATAAGACACGGTTGTGTTTTAATTTCTCTCGTTTTATCTCCTTTTCTCTCGACAAGTGCCGAAAATTGGACCGCTAATACTCATCGTCACCTGATCTCGATGCACCGATAACATTTGCCTCGTACGATACGAAAGATACGGAGGTACCTTGGAAATACAATCCTGACCCACGACGTAGCTGAAGTTTCGCCAAGTTTCTTAGTTAATAATTTATCACCGTCCCCTCGAGAACCGCATATTTTACATTTCTAAAGGGTCCTTTTGGGCGCCGATAATGTCTCCGGGAAAAGTACGAAGATAAGTTTTAAATGCAACCTGGATTCACGGCACAGCTGAAACTTCAGTTGAATATTTTTATTAGAATATTTAAGAATCTTCCGCCTCCTCAAGAGAATTCTTGTGATTTAAAATTCCTCGAGAAAACGACATCTGTATTCCGGTTAGTACCGCTTGCAACCGCCTCGATTGCATTAGTGAACCGGATACTGGTGGTAGAAACGTCGCAAACTAGTCCGGCGCGACTAATAACGGAGCTAACAGGATCACTCCTATTAATGGGATCGGTAGAAACAAAGTAATAACAACGAAATCAACGGCATGGTGTACATACCTACCGCTACGATCTTCTGTATTTCCAATTATGACCTCGATGCCTCTCCTCCGTGCGCACTCGCGGTGTTTCCGAAACGCGATCTTTTAATAGTTACGTAGATACCCCGACGCGTCGATTATCTAACCTATATTGCGAGAAAAAAGTTTTTGCGGTCGCCCAAAACAGATACGCGATACAATTCCGTCTGTCTGCTCGCGCGAGCTTTCTCAATAACCTTTATCGCGACCGTCGAGCTTCACCAGAGACAGACGGCACGAGCCTTTCTTCCACCATCTTCTTCTAAATCTATACATACGAATTTTTCGTTCAATTACCATCAGATTACAGAAACGAGTCGATTTCATCAGTTTAATTGGAAAAACGTATTTGTAAAAAATATTTCGTAAATCTAGTGTTAAATTGTAAACTGAACGTGTGAAGACGTTCATACGATAGAAGCATTTTCAGTGGAAGATTTCTCTCACAAGAGAGACCGTCGATTTGTCGAAACCTAATGGGGAGGGATCACCGGCTCAAGAAAATGTCCACGTGTTCATGGCGGACGGGTAGTTATAAGGTTGGAAAAAATCACGTTCCCGAGACAGACAGGAAGGACAGGAGAAACAAATAAAGGTAAATGGGGAGAGAGAGAATTTTTGTTTTTTTTTTACGAACGTCTGTCGAACAACGCACCCCGCCAACTGGTACTCTTGATGCTTGAAACGGGCCGTGCAAGTCGCGATAAATTGGGTAATAAAGCTCGTTCACGTGATGCAAAGTTCGAAGTGGGACGAGTGGTGGCCCGCTCGTGGTTTGGACAGGTCTGTATAACTCAAAGGAAGTCACTGACGAAGGCAGCTGCCCGCTTTAAAAATGATATTCTCTGGAAGTCCTTCGATTGAAACTCTCTTCGAGAACAGTTGTTCATTCTCGTCGGATAATGTCCAAGGGTCTAAAGCTTAACTAATAATACATATATTGTATTAAGATTTCGTTTTCTTTCTTCTGTAGAGGAGAGAATATGCACAGAAAAGTTTTACAGCTACGTATGCTTTCCTTTTGAAAATAATCGAGTGTTTTTTTGCTACAGCCATACAAATTGGGCTCGAAGCTACGTGCATCGTCTGTTCAAGGCATGGTTATTTTTCTTAATAATTACGAAGTGTGCGAACTATGTTCTCTCCTGCTCGAACTACTCAAACTCACGGCCTCGTCTTTTACCCTCGCCAATAAACCCCGGATCCCAGTTGACTCTAATTATTAACCCTTTGCTCGACCGGTTTTGTTACCCACCACGAAGCGTTCTCCTCTTTCGCTCGGCACATCGAAGACCCGCGACGAAAACTTTGTTCGGCCTCCGTGTATGTACCGACGACGAGGAAGTCTATCATGTTGGCGGCACGTCTCTCGGGGTAGTGGGAAATTACCAATTTGCCGATGAGAATAAAGGAGGAGTTATTGTGCTTCGCACTTAGGCACTTGTGTGCAGGGAAGGCGATAGAACGCCACGGATGGTTTTTCCATTTGGCCGACGTCGCGTCGCTAGCACATGGCAAAATCAACTCAATGCGCATTAGCACGTTGTCATAAATTACGGTTATAGGCGTCAGATTTTTGTGTCCGAGCCCAATGAATGAAAAAGCCGAGAAAATCGAGAGTAGTTGAAGCTTAACCTGCCACTGATTGTTAGTTATTAGTCAGATTTCGTCAAAAGAGCGGGTTCTGTTCCTGCAGCACAAAAAAATCTTCTTTTTTTTTAACCTTTGTTATCTACATAGTTGCCGACTATGCTGAAATCAGACAGGAGGTCCCGTTACTATAGAAGCATAGGCATGACTGTGCTCTTCTACCTTTTGCGTTCAAGAATCACGCTAAAACGTTGGAACGCAAAGGGTTAAGAGAGAGGCGGACAGCTCGAAACGTGCATGCTATGCGCATACACAGCTAATCCGTATTTTTCTCTCTTCGATCTGCGGACGCATTTCCATTTAATCCCATGCCAATCGTGTAGTCGTGTCGCCTCTAACGGGGACGAAGCGCCAGGATTGGCTCAGGTGTAAATCATTTTATTGTCCTTGTTTAATCGCAGTATGCGAGCGTCGCATTGGCTTATCGAGTGGCCGAGAGGTCGATTGGTCCAGTTGCATTGGCAGATGCAGCATCGAACGATGATAACGACTTAAGTTGCCGAGAGTTAAGTAGCATCAGGGGGAATTAGTCTGCCAAGCGAGTGGCATCGCGTGAACGCCGTTTTAACTCGAGCAAATCTTCTTCGTCAGATGTCTCGAAATCAGTGCCGATTCGTTTCGATTCGATTGGCACGATGCTGCGGCGATCGGTCGATACTCCGGGGCGTTAGCTGCTCCTACTCATTCTCTTCGAAACTTTAGAACTTTTTTTTATAAACTCATAATATTGGTATTTGACGTTCGAATATTTACATGATTTTTCAAAGTTCCTTTTGGTAGGTTTGATTTGCGTGAATGGAAAGAGGATCGATTCCTTGACCCCGTCGAGTCGGTTTGCTACCTTAATACTTATAAAGGATATCGATCGGCGAGAAAAGATTTTGAAGAGAATGCTCGCACGCATTGCGCGGTATTCGGCGTGTTCGTATCGTGTACCGGTCCCGGCGATAATAGAGGTTATTATCGTGATTCACTAAATGTCAGCTTGGACAATCACTTAGTTCCTATGCATAATAAAGCTCACGATGCGTCGCGACGCATTATTAATCGACCGGTATGTCAATTCGTCTCTGCCTTGTTCACCTCGCTCCCTTTTACTTTTTCTTTCACCTAAGTAAGCACCTGTCCTCATAAGGATCATTCCGTCGAATCAGAAAAATTGCGAGAAATTATTTTGAAATGTAGTAGACGACGACAGTTTTGTAACGAAATTTAATCTATCGCGAAATGTATAAATTTGGCGGAGTAACGGAAAATTTATGGCGTACATCGTATATTAATAAAATGTTACAGAATGGCTGACGTTAACAGCATTCGTTCACCCAGCTTCGCCCTAGTTTACTTACAATTCCTGCATTCTGCTAAAAGTAACTGACAAATTTCGTAGGTACCAAGATCCACGCGCCTCTAATTGTAAGTACTACGCCATTAAATCCGAAGTAAGAATAAAAAAAGAGAACACGTTGTAATCTGACTCTACCGCGAGTGAGAGTGAATTTGCGGATCGATAAGACTGAGGACATTGACCCCTTCCGAGTGTTCACTAGTGAGTTCACGTAATAATGCCAGAAGGTTTCCTAGTCACGTAATTCGACTGTACCATGGACTTATCTTATCATTGATGATTTTCACTCCTCGCCATGACAGAGGAGCAATTTTTACAGACATATGCTATCGGTTGCAACGACGCGTCGCTCGTTGTCAGAACGACGAGAACACCGTCGCATCGTGTACAACAATTCTTTGCGCAATTTTATTTCTCGTTTTTGCTTTCGCTTCGTTTCCGAAGTGCACCTCGAAGCTGACAAGCGTCGTAAACGAGTTGACCGAAAAGCGAAAGCATCCTTCTTGCTCAAATGCTGAAACTGCATGGACGCGCTTTTGCTACAAAATTAAATTAACATCAAAGTTCGCACATTTTGTTCGGGCCAAAAATTTCCGCTCAACTGCGAAATTCAGATGAATATTCTTTCTCTCTCTGTTTCTCGTATTTCTTATTATTCGTCTGTTGTGCCTTCTTGTCTCTCCTTTATTCGCGCACGCTCTCTCTCTCTCTCTCTCTCTCTCTCTCTCTCTCTGTCCCTCTCTGTCCCTCTCACCTGCGAACCCCATCTCACAGTTAAATATAAACGTCGAGTTTATTTATTCTTGGCAAGCAGTCGATTCTCGCCGGCCTCGAGAGAACGCACGCAAGGGAGTCAGGGAGGATCAGGACAGAAGATTGAGACGGAGGGTGCATGCCGTTTAAACAGAAACGTCTCCGATGAATTATTAATTAGAACGCTCCTCCTTCTTTTTTTCCTCGCACTCTTCTCCCCATCTCGCTTGCTCACCAATTTTCGTGCGATGATCCCGCGGTGATCGCGTGCTCGTTCGCTTATCCAGTCTCGCAAGGTCATTGCTTGATTGAAGAAAAAGCGAGAGAGAGAGAGAGAGAGAGAGAGAGAGAGAGAGAGACAAAGAGTGAGCATCGTGTGAACGCTTATTGTGAGTAAAGACTCGCAAAGAAGCTAAGAAAAGGGAGTCGACTCAGGGAAGTAAATCAATGATGCAAGTTACAGATTTTTAAAGAGCCGCGTCTCGCCTGTTTTAAAATTTCGCGGGAGAAATTGCCGGCACACGATAGAATTGAAAGCAAATAGAAAATTGCGCAATGCGAGTATCGACATTCGGAGTAGGGTTAACAGTTTGGATATTCTTTATCCGACTCTTCATTCCATGCGGCTTTATTTACATTCTTACGCGCGATCACGTTTTGATACGTAGAAATGCGTAGAATGAGCAAGTGTAGTAACACAGGTAAAGTGTTGAAGTCCCCTTCGGAGTTTACGTCAGGTGCATTGCAGGAGGAAAAAAATCGATCGTGCAGGTACACACGACGTGGGACGCTGAATCCCTCGATCGCGATATCGCGACGTTCTTTGCTGTCGATGATACGATAAGCCGCGAAACAAGGAGATATCGTGTTCGAGGCGCGACGATAAACCAGAAATTGTTAGGGGGAGTTACGAATTCGAGTGCGGCGAAGAATTACGTCGTTGCAAGCGAATTCTGTTTAATTCGTAATTGAACGCCTCGTGAGCTATATTTCACTCACACTTTGGATTACATCTCAAACTGCATCTTTTAAATGATGACTTACTTTAATTAAAAATATTCGAAAGGAAGACTATTTTTTGCGACAAACGCGTACAACTACGTATGTATCAGAGACCCACGGAAATTTCCTAATCATAGAAATGCTCCAATCTGCAGAGGATTGAAACTACATTTGGACAAACGAATATAGCCATTTTTTAATATCCATTGTAGTGGTAATTCGAATAATAACAATTCTACTAACATAATTCATATTGAAAATATTCAAAGATGCCTAGTACAATGGCCATAACTGTATGCGAGCTTTTGAATCTGTGAAGATTCCGTAGAAAGAAAATGTACTTCCTTTCACATTATTGCCACTTCGCGAATTAACAATTTGCGAAACATCGTCGTACACAAGACCCCAGACGCCAAGCTTGAAGATAAAGATCTAACGGTATTTCGGTGATCGAAGAAGAGAAGGTGAGATTTATTTTTTCTCGTCGAGATCACAACGCTCGCGCGTGATCTGACACTCGCGATCCGAATCGCATGGCCTCGCCTCGTTATCGAGAGGAGAAATAGGGCGAACGAAAGAAGCCTACGAGGCGAGTACGGCCTATCGAGGTGGAACAGTTTCAGTATGGAGGTGTGGAATTAACTGGAGAGGCTTTTCAAGCGGTAACCTTCGGGCCGATTTATCATCTCGACGTATAATTTGTTCTTAATCAATTAGAGTAGATTTCTGCTATCGGCGCCTTTTCAAGTTTTCGCCCTTTTTTGCCTTTCTCTTCTTCTTTACCTCGCTTTCTCCTCTCTGCATCAAATTAGATTGCCCTCGAAACCATTCGACTTTCGAAACATTTTCCTCAAAAGCACGCAGAAACTAGAACTCAAAGAATTAACGTAGAAATCAAAGTGGTCTGTCTCAGTTACCTATGTTCCACCCTGTACAGTTGTTCATTAGACTTGATTATTTACAGTTCATAAATAAAGTCAGACGAAATTAGCGTTCCGGCAATATATAAATGAACGTAATATCGTAAATCCCTCAGATGGACAGTTCTAATGTTAATAAATAATATTGTATTTTTCCAAACCGTATTTTTCAAACATTCCGAACACTTTAATGCAAATGGTATCATTGGCACAAAGTATTCAATATTCGAAATAGTATTTTACAAGTTTGAAAAACTTCAAGTGTCTAATCATGTTCGAAGTGACTCGAATTTTCTACCGTAAGTGGAAATTTCAAATAGTGCAAATCCCATTACTAACCACGGTTGTAAATGCCATACCGCATCGAGGAGATTATTCTTCCGAAGTGCCTGGTTTCAGCCAGGTCCACCGAGGTCGACCAAAATCTATGAATTCCAAGCGTTTCCCACGCGCCGATTGACATTTCTCTGCACTACTTGCTGCGTCGTTCCATTCTCGTAGTTCAGCGAGTCGCTCCTCGTATCTCCTGGAAACTTGACTTTTTACGATGGTGCATAACGAACCAGGAGACACGGAGCGCATTATGTGGGATCGATCGGACTACATTTAAATGGTGTCAATCAATTTAAAGAGTCGACTACGTAGAGTAGACAGTGGCGTTCCGCTCAATTTGCCATTCCGTCGAAGCTTGTTGTCTCCGAGCGGGCTCGTGTAAAGTATTATCTCTAGGAAGTTAAACGCTTTAGCCTTGGTGTCTTCAAATATTGCAATCCAGCAGTACCTGAGAAAAGGATGAATGCTAGCTTTCGGAAATATGTTTTTAGAAAATATTTGAATTCCAATTCGACGGTTCAAATCGACGAATAATCTCGATAATTATTTCTTAGAATACAGTGGTATACACAAATGACTTAAGAATACTTAATAATGTGAACTAATAATTAACAGAATACACCGATGAAACCAACAATGCGCCAGAATATCAGTACTTCCCTGAACCTTCCTCTGTAAAGCATTTCTAAACACAGCGTTACGAGTTGTTCCACACCGCAATGCCAAAGATGCCAACTACAGATTTTCTGCATTGTTCACCAGCAGGATCAAGACGTAATAGGGCGCATCACGTGCCTCCTTTTCGGGAATACGATTGTAAAGGTAAGTTTACGAGTCGTTGCAACAAGGCAGCGGGAAGAATAATGACCACGGATTTCATCTATACTCACAATCAAATTGAAGGTGCTGCTGCTACAATGTGTCACGGCGCAGGGTGTGCAGAGACCGAGAAGTGCACTGTGGCCAATGACGCGAACCGCGCCTCTCGGGACGATCGTCTATCGGAAGTCTAGACGACCCATGCATGCTTGGGTGAACACGTGAAAGAACACGAGAGAGAGAGAGAGAGACAGGAGAGAAAGAGTGTGCGCAACATCAGTTTTTTACAGTCTTCGTGAATTGTAGTACCCATTTCTACATTGCCCTTTCGCTCACAAGTAAGAACGCGCAAAAGCGAAGGTATAGTCAGAAATGAGCTATTTTTGGAACAGCCAACGTGGGCGGATAATTACATTTTCACTAGATTCGGTTACTCGCCACCGGGTGCACGTGTTCCGGTGAACGTTCAACAGACTCCATTTTCTCGGGTTTGGAAAGTTCTTCGACGGATTTAACGTGGCATACGTTTATCTGATAACTGTGTAATACTCGCCAAGCTCATGTAAAATTGAATAAATACGCAATGAATTGGCTCTTTTCTCAATCAATCAGATTCCCAAATAAATTTTTTAACGTAGTTACGCTCACGAGCATTCTTGTTCAACTCATGGAAGCTCTGGTCACTCCAAATTTAAGCAAATCCGACAGCGGATTAGAAGACAGATGGGGTGAGAGAGTGACGCATGCGTCGTCGGAAGTATTTGTCTATTGGAAGGCTGAGTGCTAGCGATAGATAATCGTTATGTAACAAGAAGGAGGATTCCCCCCCCCCCTCCCCCTTGTAAGAAGGTTATTGGCCTCTGATGCCGCGTCCACACAACCGTCCACAAACTTCCAAGAAAGATTTTCAACTTCCGCAAGTATCGGCGTTACAGAAAGATACTGTCGGCGATCATTGTCATTAAGGTAATAAGATTCAAGGAGTACTAGGATTTCGTTACAGTTTCTGTTGCTATTAATGTCTCCTATTCTTCTTTGATCTTTAAACCGTTCTTACTGTGCGAACAAACACCGTCGTTCTCGAAATTCGTTTCCATGCTATCGAGCCGTGACAATATTGTCGAACGAATATCATCAAGTGAGAGAGAGAGAGAGAGAGAGGGAGAGAGAGAGAGTGGGACTCCGTAAGACTCTATAGGTCAATGCTATTCTCCTTCGTTTAACCCGAACGGGGCATGAACACGAAAACGACTGACGTTTCGAAGTAAATCATTCTTGGAGGAGCCCTATCAGGTTGGCGTTTAACTCCGTGGAATGCAATGGAACAAACGACCGAATTTAGTTACGCGACCACGTGGGACGTAACGTTGCACCGGTGATGATGTAAAAAATAAAAAGAAATACGTCGACGCATGTCGATCGAATGAGAAACCTTTCATGGAAGGAGATGGAGGTGTCATATTGGGTTGTAAATTCAACTGGCATTCGTAGTCAATGGACTTTCCAAAGGTTAAATTGCCGTTGCTCACCTGCGGCTTTTTTCACTTCGATTGCTGTCTTCCAAGGCAGCCATTGGATCTCGCATATCCGTAAACCTTGATGCGTTGCAAGCTCTAAAGGTCGAGACGCTCGGTGCACCGGGCCCCGTGCGTCCAGTTGGGTAAGCAATACCGATCCCCGGGCCAATTGTATTTATATCGTTCCAATTGCCTCGGAAGTGGCCTGTGTGTGCCCGAAACCTTCGTCACGCTCACATCCGATGCGTTCTTGTGTCTTCGCGCTTTGCTGCAGAATTTCAGCCACGTGTCAGTTCTGGGGCCTGGGCATCTAGAAGAAGAATATGAAGACAATCCCCTCCACACGGGTCGAAGAGACTTAAAGATTGAAGAGAAAGGCAAATCTTTTGAATCTTATCTACAGAATGCTCCGAAAAAATGTATATAGACTTTAAATGATAATAAGTGAAACAGTTGTTAAAATATACCGAAATTTCGTCATTCAGGGTGATTTAAGCGGCGGGGACTACAAGTAGATAAATTTTAATTTATCGTAGTATAATTCGCCTATGCATACGGTTGGTAATTCGTCGGAAATTGATAATTGACTCGCAGAAGAACATTCCGTTGTTCGATACGGATTAAGTTTCCCAGCTGTCTACGCTTTTGTCAAATGCTACTCTCTCGCCCACCGGATGGAGATGCGTGCATCAATTGTAATCGACGATCCCTTACGTGACTTCCTCGAGGAACTCACTAGTGGGTTTGCTCGAATCGGCGATGATCCAGAACGATTATAACTCGATCTTCGTCACGCTCCGTTTCTTCGCCAATTGCTCCTTCATCTCTCTCCTCCCCCATCGTCCTCTTCGCCACCTATCTGCCATTCTGCTCGCGTATAGCGTAAGCTGCGCGCCAAAAATAATTGCCAGACCTTTGCGATTGCACGGTCAGAAAGACGAAACGAGGACGCCACTGCCTTCTCCTTGTCTCCTCCTCCTTCACCATCTTCCTCTTCTTCTTCACCTTCTCCTTCTCCACTTCTCCCCATTCTCCTTCGCGTTTTTCGCGACGGTGTCGAGGACGACGACCACGGACGCGCGAGCGACGGGCTCTTAGAACGCGTTCCTCTAGGGAGTCGACGTCCTTTCCTCGTCGACGATGTTTTCCGTTTCGTTTCTCACCGCGTGGTACTGTGGCACGCACGCGACGACCAGCCGGCATGACGCTGCGATTGATCAGAAGGTGAGAGAGCACTGGCGTAATTTTCTTTCGAGTAGCGGATATCCAACTTTATGATCATCGGAGATTTCGCGCACGACAATCTGGCTAGTTTTTTTTAAAATTTGAGTAAAAGAGCATGTTTTGATTTGGAGCTAAAGAAATATATTTTTGTGTACGAATAAACCGACGTGCAGTTACTTCGGTTTACTGTCTAGGCAAATAATTCGAATAATTGTTTCTTAAGGATATTGTTCGAATAATGTTCCAGCCTGTTTGTGAATTTCTAATACTGGGTGACATTTTGGCAATTTTATGTACTTTGTAACGTGTACCAAAATGATCGGTCAAAGGAAAATTATTAAAAGGATATTTTAAAGTACTGGATGCCAGGTTGATTTGGTTAAGACGCGTTGGTTCTCCGTTGGTTCGTCCTGGTGGCGCGCATGCCTGCCACCCTCGAGTCGAAGCGTGCGATACATTAATAAATTATTGTAGAGCATTTTACGCGGTGAAATTGAGCACGTGGGCCTGAATGACGCTATGTCCATCGTGCCAACCTTGTGATGCCGGCCGAATTTCTTCGACGATGTCATTAACGCGCCATATCGCCATCTATTTCTCTTGTTTACGGTCGTGCTTGTGCCGTTGCTCCAATTTTTCACCTACGACCAACAGTAAAATTCAAAGGTGCCGTCTCAGTCCTATATTTCTCAATGTACGAGACGCGCACCTCCGACGACCCCCTTTACAGGTCTTCAGGTGATATGCGGAAGACTTTTCAGCTTATACGAAGAAATAATTAGTTATCCTAATCGTTTCTATCTTTTCATAAATTCCGCTATCGTTATTATTATTGCTAGGTACTTGGTAATAATTAAAATTTAAGAAAAGATATACAGTTTCATCCCGCCGGGAAATGCAATTCTAATGAAAACACGAGTATAGTAGTCACTTCGCTAAGGTTTCTTATCGGTCAGACCTCTACTTCTCTGATGCGAACCTGTCTACAAAAGTTTGCTCGTGCTTTTTCTCGGCCAAAAGTCTGTCGGACGCGCGAGGCCGTCAGGTTCAACCCTAACCCTAACTTTGGGTAGCAGTGGTCGAGTGAAAAATGTAGTCTAGCACAATTTTCTGGCCGCGCTCGTCATCATCGCCGTTAACATCACGACCCAGCGCTCATTTGTCTCGATTTATGCGTCGCTTCGCATCTCGCAGCTGTCTCTTCGGTTATTTTTGCACGCGGATTAAAATAAGCCCCATCGCATCGGCTTTCCTTCGTCCTCCTTTCTTCTCCTCGAAGTTCGTGCGATGCAACAGATATGCATTTCCCCTTTTGCGCGCTTCCGCTATTCACTCCGCGAGGAGGCATTTGCTGCAGACAGTTGCTTACTGTACGTGAAAAATCTTTGAAGAACGCGTTGAATACGGGACGTGCTCGCAATTCAACCGACAAATATTGTCCGAATATATTGCTACCGACGAAACTATGAAAAACAGAACCGAAACGCAAAAGGGAATTGAAAATGCTTTGTCACAATCACCCTCGCAACACTCTCGATGAAGGTTATAAGGAACATGAACCGTGGGCCCGGAATGGCTCGAGAAAAGAGGCCAGACAGTAAAGAGGATCACATGATGAGAGAGGTATTAAAGAACTCTCGAACAACGTTTTAATAATGCGCACTTTAATTTGCTCTTTCCTTTTCTCGCGAATTTCACAAATTGGCGCAAAACGGCTAAACGGAAAAAGCTGTTCATCAGACCAATCTTAAATGTCGTATTCAGCGCTACCTTAACACATTTAAAAGCCCATATCCATACTGCTTAAAAAATCGTTATCACCGTTCTCTCTTTTCCAGACAGAAACCGAGAATCGCGATCCAGGAGGCACGAGTGGGAACCCGGGCTCTCCTTCCGAGGACAGGCAGCGCGAGGTCGGGAGTTCAGGTAGCGCGTCCGTCCTCGAGATGGGGAGCACGGATTCGGCCGGAAGTGCCCACGGTGGTGGTCCTTCGTGCGGCCTGGTCAGCTCCCTCTTTCCAAGCAGTTGCCGAGGACGTGCGGAGGCGTTCGCGCGTCGCCTTCACCGTCGACTAACGTCCTTGGGCGGCGAAAACGCCGACGGTTCGACACACAGAAAGCCTGAGAACAACGGAAAGCAACCTCGAGAGACCTCGTGGCTCCAACAGCCGTCCTCAACCGGTGGAAGACCTATGATTCCGAGCAAGAGCATCAGCACCAATCATGTTCTCCAACGTCAACCACGCCATAATCCGGAAACTGACCTCTACTACGACTTCGACCTCGACCTCGAATACGAGGACCCCGGTCCGGGATCGCCTGCCGAAGAAGCCACCGCGGCCGAGCTGGCCGAGCTCCTGGTGAACCGAGAGATCGTGAAAACCAACTGTCATCGTGACACCTGTCGCCGACGTTCACCCGACCTTGAGGCCCGGGCGAGTGACCTCGGCAATCAGGACCCCGAGTTCGGGTGCGTGTTTGCATCTCCGGTTACGGGGACCTCGCCCGATTCTATCAGCGACTCCTCCGAGGTCTACTTCGACCCTGAATCTTCCGATATCTCGGACAAGCCCAAGGACGAAGTTTTCTTCGACCCCGTGAGCACCACCTCGACCTCCACTTCCGAGAATAACGAGGTCGCCTTAAATCTGGCCAACGGCAGCTTACCACCCGACAGAATTAAGAACCTGATCTCGCGAGGGAAAACTGTGAACCGAGCCTGTCCACTTCGAGCGGTGGACACTTCGGAATCGAGTAGCTCGATCTCGAGAAGGAATGGCACCTACACGGAGAAACGCAGGGGAAAGGAGGAGCTCGCAGGTAGCTCGGATGATTCGTTAAATGGGCGCAGCTCGTTGGAGACCACCTCGGCCAGTCACGACTCACTTTGGAGTACCTTCGACGAAAGCACCGTGTCCTTGCAGGACGAGAGCCCTTCACGGTCCACCTGCAATTCCATTGTCTCGCAAAATCGTCTACCCAAGTCCCACTCGGACTCCGAGATCACGTTCAACGGCACGAGAATTCCGTTGACTCGCAAGCTGCCCAGGAGAGGTGAGGGAGAACTTGGCGACGGAGTGGACGAGCTCGACTACGTCAACGGAATTTCAAGCAACGGAGAAGCCGCGGAGAACGTCAGGAATATGAAGAATTTGGAGGAACTCAAAGATCAGTCGGAGGCAAACCCGGAGATTGTGAAAGATGAGACGAAGGCTGAAGTGGAGGAGGTTAACGAGAAGGAGGGTCCAACAAGCGTCTTGAGACCGAATGAAGCTGGGACCAGCGACAACGATACCGATCACTCGACCTACAGCAGTACGATCAATATTCCAGGTGCTCTCACGTTGGAGTGTCCCTCCGGTGAGAGGTCCATCGAGACCACTATGAAGAACGAGGTGAAGCTGCAAATAGATAACGGTATCATCTTCAACGGGTGCGACGAGCAGAAGATGTGCTTCTTGCTGACGAAGATCGCCGCTGGAGCGGACGAGAACGACGACCAGGGCACCGAGGCTACTACGGCAACGCGGAAGATCCGGCGGTCAACTGGGATAGACCACGAAGAGGTGGAGGAGGAGGAGGAGGAGGAAGAAGAAGAGGAACAAAGACCAAGGAGGATTCGACGTTGTTCATCTTTGAAGACTGGCAAAACCCCACCGGGTACACCAGGTAGAAAGAAGATCGTTAGGTTCGCCGACGTCCTCGGCCTTGACCTTGCCGACGTGAGAACCTTCCTCGACGAGATTCCTAAAGTCCCCAACTCGGCGTACCGCGACCTCATCTACGACGACATCTTCCAGAAGGACCCCAGCCCAGCGAATAACATCGCCACCGCTACTGCTCCCATCGGCAACAATTGGAACAATCGTTACGCCGAGAGAAGAGCGTCGGCGCCTCCGATTGCTCGAAAGGTCGACCGTACTTTGGTACCGCTCTTTCAGCAACCGGGTGGCATGCCGAACTTTCTCGACCTGGTGCGAGAACGTCGAGTGTGCCTGGAGAACGTCTTTGTCCAGGACCCGGTCTCCTTGTGCATTCGTGGTACCGTCAGGGTGATAAACCTCGACTTCAACAAATCGGTACACATCAGGTACACCCTGAACGCCTGGAAGAATTTCAGCGATCTTCAGGCTACATACGTCCCCAATTCCTGCGACGGTTTCAGCGACAAGTTCTCCTTCGTCCTTTATTGCCACACGCTGACGATGGGCCAGAGGCTCGAGTTCGCGGTTAGATTCCAGTGCAGGGGTACGCAGTATTGGGACAACAACGCAGGCGTCAATTATTGCTTCCAATGTCTGCCGATCTCGTCGGCGGTGGAGTATATACCGATCACGGCGACTAGTGGTGGGACCGGTGAGCAGAGTCAAACGAACGCGTGGAGCGCGCCGTTGTTCTACTGATCCTGAACCCGGGAAATGAAGGCTCAAGCGAACGAGGCCGGAAAACGTCGAGATCGTGAAACGTTCCTAATTGAGGGTGTCTGTCTAATCGGACGACGAGCTAGCGTGGCCTTTTGTGGGAGAAGTTACGCGGTCGATCGGGAGAATCGGAGATATGTCGATGAAGACGAGCGAGCGGATTCTCTTTGGGCGGACTGCCTCGACGAAATGTGTCTGCAGATCCTAAGAAAACTTTCGATCCTTCGTCCTGAGAGTCGGCCTTCGAGGTTGGAAAGAATGGTGTTGGAGATTGTCGTAGGGGAGATTCGTGGAGATTCCAAGAAGCTTCGAGTACCTTCGAGATATCTGTGAAATACCTTCTGTCTGAAGTATGGGAGGCTTGGCATGCCCGGAGGTTCCCGGTGCTGCGGTCAATTATCATTTCCTGCCAATCATCTTACAATGACACACACGCCTACTCCTCGTCGGTCTAACGTTTCACCCGCTTGTCATTCGTTTTCAGATCCTCGTTTGCGTCCTTGCAATGTTTCGAAGATATCGTGCGCCAACAGAATTACGTAAAGAAAGATCAGGACGGATGACACGCGAAGTGGGATCGAGGGCAAGAAAGAAAACGTCTATGTCGCAGATGTAATCACCACTTTATCGTAACTTTTTTCCCCGCGGGGGGGGGGGGGGGGGGCACAAAGGCCTTCGCGCAAACGTCCATCGTTCAAGACTGAGTAGGAAATAATTAATGACTATAATTTAATTTTGCAAACGGGTGGATGGCACGCAGGGATCATTCGATGTTATCGATAGCTCGTTGCATTCCGATTTTGCGAGATCTACGTGAACTCAACGTTTGAATTTTGAAAGAGAGCTTAAGAAGTTTAAGAGCGAGAGTCGAATCGGCATATGTCCCCGCTTATCCAGGAGACACACTATCACGATCAGTATTCGTATGTCTTGAACACAATGCAGGCACGCATCCTAATAAACGTGTCATTAACCTGTCGGCGTCTTCCAAGTTTCCGTTTTAAGAGATACGAATATGGATCAACACCTGCACGCTAACTTTAACGAAAGTAAAATCGATGAGCCGGGCGGCCAACGCCACTTTTCACTCCCAAAAGTTCGTAACTCACCACTCGCGATTGGCGAACTTTCGGGCACCGAACGAGGGGCATTGGAGTTACGCAAATTCCCGTGGCTACGCGTAAGGTAATCAACCATCGAACCAAGAATCTATTTTTACGAGTCACGATACTGCTGCGCGCATGCTGCAGCGAAGAAGATTTCTCCTAGAAAACGTTGTGCATTCGCTGATAATCGCTTGTGCCAAGACGCCGAATCAGAGTAGAACGAGACGAGAAAACACGAGAGAAGGAAAGGAAGAGTGAGAGCGAGAGTGGCGGGGAGGGGGGGGGGGGGACTGATTTCCTTATTTAGAACGATATTTACTTCGATGCGCTAACACTGGTTACCGCGTTGGAACGAACCTCCCCACTTCGCGATTGTAACGTTGGCCCTGCGAATCTGCCTAATTTATCCAACGATTTTGGCAATCGATTTATCAAGAGGTGAAGAGACACGTGAAATTGTTTGTTTAGTCTAGAGAGTGAATGAACATTGATCATACGCCAGGCGAGTGCAACGAAGAAGAAAAAGATTTGAATCGAAACGGAAGTAAATTGAAGGGTAGAGCGTGAGGAAATATATAAATACTGATATCGATAAGGCACAATTAAACTCGTTAAATCCACCTAACGACAACGAATTGTAATAGCTTCACACACAAATGCCGTCCATTTTTAGGCACGACCGTTAAGGGAGTGACTTATTATGGACGTAGTAGCGATCCACGTTAGATTCTACCATGACGGTATTTTCAAATCCGAGTATCTACCTTTGGAAATTTCTGGTAAGATAACATCGTGGATCGTTAGCAATAGAGTAAAAAATAATAATAATAAAAAAAAAAAAACAAAGTACAGAAGAAGAAGCATACGGCTATAAAGACAGTTTATCGGATGTTGCGAAAAGATGGAAATATATCATATACATATATTTTTTTTAGACTCATTCTCTATATCGTATGTACAGATCCACATAAATATATGCATAGACATTATACTGTTAGGCTGATGCGCGCAAATGGGAATAGTGTCAGTGGCAGCGCGTTTCCAACGAGATTTCCCCGAATCTTTGATTATTTCAATATCCTTATCTTTGGAAGAATTTGACTGCCTTCCAGTAACCCCGCAATTTCACGACCTCTTTAATCAGGCAGATTACAATTCTACATATCCTTTTACCGACTTTTTATCAGATTTTCTACAAGCCGGTTGGCCTTTTTTAATTTTACACACAATTACCCCGTGATACGAACCCGCGTAATCTATATTATTCGATATTGCGTTTTAGTCCTGTTACGAATTTTTATCAAATTGTCCTTTTATCGGATCCTCCCTACGCATTATTGTTATCGTTCAAAGCTGCGAGAATATGCACCACCGTGAATTTTACGTAGATCGTAAAGCAATTTCCAAGATTTTCGTATTCTTATACATCCTTATCGTTAGACGAATTTTACTGCCTTCCCGTATCTCCGCGATTTCGAGAGTTCTCTGTATCCACCGATTAAAATTGTACATATATTTTTACCGTGTCTTCGTCAAACTTTCTACGCGATAGTTGAACTCTTCTAATTTTACATGCGACGAGTTTCCTTCGCTTTCCAAACTCTGCTCTATCGGATCTTCAAACGATTCGACTTACCTTTATTACCCAAGCCGTGAATTCCACGTGCACACGTAAAACTAAAGGAAACGTATACCTAACCGCAAAGTTGTGCGCGCACTGCACTATACGAATGAGAATGTTTTTTCTCTACCGAATGTTTATCACTGTTGGCGAGGAGAGCAAATATGCGTTATGCGTTACGTTGGTCGACGATGTTGTGAAATAAGCGAGAGTCATAAAGGGCGTTGTTGATTGTTGATGGCACGAGAAGGAAAATTCTAGAGATTAGATGTTGTAGCATATTAGCGAACGAATACGAGTTACTCCCGTGGATTAAAGTTTCTAGTGAAACAAAGTGGACTTACCTTGAATGTAAGCAGAATTTATTGGACGTAAACTAGAGGCAGCAGCTGGGAAAAAAAAATCGCAAAGGAATATTTCGCGATGCCGATGGGAGTGGACTATTTTGATTAATATCCGTTAACGTTTGTAAATTATATCGATAGTTGCGCACGGGAGATCCTTCCATACAGCAGCTACAGTCCCGAAATTATCCAAAGATTCTTCCCGATGCGCGCAAAAAAATAATATATCTCGTGCTCGATACGCATATAACATTATTGCGATAACGCGCGGCTCTTGGGAGCGAAATCATCCTACCTCAGCCTTTTCCAGGGAACGTTTTTGCAAGAAATTTCTAAAAGCAGTCCTCGTCCCACCGAAATGAAGGAACAAGAAGGAGAGTGACCTTTTTTCCGCGAGTCTCTTTGCGCCCAAGACGCGCGCGCGCGCGCGCGCAGTCGATAAAACAATGATCGTAACTGTAAAACGTATTATATTTTTATATATGTATATGTAAGCGTATGTTGCATCTCTAGTCCGTAGATCAAGAGCTTTCGTGAGATTGGTCGAATTTCTGTTTGAGATAGTTGGAAGAGTCTCTCAACGGTTTACGAGAGTGGCGAGCCGATGACGAGATAAAAGTGAAATTCTTAGACGATAAAGGGCGGGAAATTTGTTCGATTCTTTGTTCTTGAAGTGAAGTGAATTGCCAGTGAGCAACTAGATAATAAGAGTGCGATTTTAAAAGTGGAATTCAATAGGCTACTTCCCATATTCTCGATAATTCGCATTCGTCTCGATGCATTCGATTTGCCTTAATTTGCCGTCTCGACTGGTCATATTCGTAAACGGGGGAAATGATTTTGTTTTTTTTCTTCTTCTTTCTCTTTTAAAGAGGAAATCTTCGGCTGTGAAGGCACAACAGGAATGCGAGAAAAGTGGTGGCTCCGAGAACGCACGGTTTATTCTTATTAGTTTTTTCCTTTTTTTTTATTATCGGCGGACGCTCTGCCTCCATCGATCATTAGAAACCTTTACTCCTTTATTCTTTACTTTCGTCATTCAACTTAAGTCCATCTGTTTTAAGTATACATATTACACAATGAGATTTTTAAGCGGGCCGATGTTATATTCACCCGCTGTGCGTTTTACCATTATTATTACTACAATTATCGTCGTCGTCGTCGTCGTCGTCGTCACTATTATTGTTGTTATTATTATTACTATTATTATCATTATCATTGTCATTATCATTATTATTAACGTTTTTGAATCTTGGCGGTCACCATTTGCTATTGCGAAGGATGGCACTGCGATAGTTTTTGATTTTAACGGCGATGCCCTTTTTTAAATCGGCGCCTTTATTTTATTCTACCGAGTTTATTTTAATTTTTCGATTCATTCTGGTCATCGATTCTTTTAAGATTTCTTATCAACTTCATTAGCTCGTTACAATTTTGCACGCTTGCAATGTCACATTATTCTTTCAGCGAAAGATG
Organism: Tiphia femorata; assembly: GCA_944319695.1. Taxonomy (NCBI): domain Eukaryota; kingdom Metazoa; phylum Arthropoda; class Insecta; order Hymenoptera; family Tiphiidae; genus Tiphia; species Tiphia femorata. Next base: position 24,132,030 of record OX090901.1, on the reverse strand, counting down.
AGTACGTACCTGAGAACTACGAGAATGAAAATGTTACGTTTCTATTATAACAAAAAAAGAAAAAATTCGTGCTGCAGCGTGATTCTTATTCTCTCAACTCGGATAATGATGATCGGTATATGCTCGAATCTACGGTTCTTGTGTGATGTAGTAATTCGCTAGGCCAAGACTGATTCGGATGCTTTCGGTACGTACAATATATTCGCAAGTGTCTGGGAAACTCGTCATTGAATCTATCTGTGAGCTTTACAAAAAAAGAAAGAAAAAATTATATTCGTCGGATAAATTGACGCAGATTGCAGAAAATATTAAAATACAATAATAAATAGTTAATCGAAACTGGCTTTCATCGAAATTGAGCAGGCGAGTGTACCCAAACTTACGACGTATCGTCGCACCGATTCGCTACTATTATTATTACGATTATTACTATTATTAACTATTATTATTATCATTATTATTATTATTATTATTATTATTATTATTATTATTATATCCCTTGAAGTATCAATTGCTGGGTGAGATTACTTTTTATCTTGTTATGGGCTTCGTAGGCTTTTCTAATTAAGTAAAGTTTTATTATGTATCATCCTAGCGTGAGTCCGTGGGGCGAAAATGCGAGGAATAGGAAATAGGAGTGTACGTATGCGTTGAAAGAGGAAGAGAAATGGAGTGCGTGAGAGTGTGAAAGAGAGAAGCAGGGAGCGAGCGCGGAACAGAATACATCTATTCGTGTAAACAAAGACCCACACAGACGCAGACATATATTATATAATAATATATCCGTAACGTTGTTCTATATATATTATTAAGACAATAAACGAAGGAAACGATCGATCTTCATCGCGTTATTAATTTTCCTTAGTCCGCACCTTTTTTTCGTAGATGGATCGCCGATGGAACAATTGTGCGAGTCGATCCAAAATAATCTGTCCACTGTGCTTCCACCATGCCAAGATTCTTTCGATATTTTTAGATGACCCTTAGCGGCCGCGCGAATGAATCAATCCATCGATTGGTAACTGTTGTTGTTTTTCACGTTGCGTAAGGAGCTCGTGTCTCTCAACCTCTTTTAAATGCTTACGTTTAAATCTGCTATAAAGAGGATCACGTGAGAATTTATTCTCTCTGTTGTCTGCTGATTTACGCTGGATCTCACACATAGGTAAGTACTAATGAAATCTTAAAAGCGATTGCTTTAATCGAAATTCTTTGCGATAATAAAAATACGGTAGAATAAGTTATTGAAAGATCTAGCTTAAAGATGAAATTACATCAACGACGGTGTTCAAGGATTAATGAAGTACATGTAGAAATAGCACACACGAATATACCGGAAGATCAAAGTTCTTGCAGAATTGTATGGATCTTCGAGAAACACGGAGTAACGATGTCTTTTAAAATGGCAGCAATTTATTGTAGATGGGAAGAGAAGGGTAAACACCGGATCGACACAAAAGTACAAATATCAGCTTCCAGCCTCATCGAAAGTTCCGGCCTTCGTAAATTTACCCTGTTCGTGATACAACTAGCGTTTAATTACAAAAACTATCCCTCGACACAATTATTGCATCTTCCACTCTCCGACTCGTGGATCAGTCTTTAACCGACAGTAGTTTTGGAATTGATCGCGAACCACGAGATCATCCAAAGCGCTACGTGCCGCGTCGTAAAATTCTCTAAGTATCATATCGCATTAACTATTTACCCATCATAAGTATAGTTAATGCCATCTCTCGTTAAGCTCACAGGCCGCCGCTCTATTAAAATCCCACACGTTCGATTGTTTGCGTCAAAATTTTTCACAACGGTCCCGGCACTCGATTAAAAGTGTCTCACTAACCTAACGCGATTATTCTCACTGTACGAATGCCGAAGAAACTGACATTTCTCCGGACTTTCTCGATCGTGGATATATTAAAATTCTCATTTTCTATAAATCTGCTTCCTCAACTGGGATCTCTAAAGGCTCGTCCACTTCTTCGTCGCGTAAGGGACAGTTTTGGCGAAATTGGCAGTTTGCTCCCCAAGACCATGCTCCCCTCTCGACGATCTCAGAAATCGATTTATTCTGCGAACTCAAAGATTGTTGCCACTGAGAGTTGACCCAGACGTAGGAAGCTTCAGTGCTCTCAGTTGCTTGTAGAGTCGCTGTTTGCAAAATTGATAGAACTCCACTTCGCGGGTGAAATTTTTGCGAACCATCTCCTTCACTGTCTCGCTCACCGGAGGTTTGAAAAAGTTTCTGTTGATCCTCGTGAAGGAGTTTACTTGATCTAGGAGAGATGGAGAGCGTTAATATAATCGAGTCTGAAGAAAGAGAATGCGAAAGTGCTATCAGTTCAGAAAATGGATTACCATAGTAAACGTCGGTTGCTCCTTGAAAGAATTGAGGAATGTAATTCTCCAATACCGTGAGGGTAGTATTAACGTCCTCCAATACGCCCACTACCGCATAATGCGTCTCTACCGCAAGCTTGGCGCGCTCCAAAGCCCCCACAGTATTGAACGGACTGAAAATAAGAAGAATGCGTGAAGAACCACTTAAAACGGAACAGCAAGGACCTCGCGCAAAGTGCCATTCAATCGAAGAGTTGCGTTGAAACCTGCTGTTGAAAAGAAATCTTTTTCCGCAATAACGGTAATACAATATTATAATCAGAAAAAACGAATAATCCTACTGCTACTTCGATAGAAATTACTAATATAATTCACAAGTAATATAACTCCAATATAATTCCATACGGTAAAATACAAAAGCAAATTTCCCTTGATATTTTTGTTTTCTTCGCGCGTAGGCAATATTGAATAGAACTTAGTATGTAAGTCTAGCATTGTACAACTGGTATTGTAATACCGCATAGCGGAACTTTGCTGCAGTTTCACCGCCGCACGTTCGAGAACGGCATTTATGCGCGAGGCCTGATCGCGAGTAGCGAGTCGTGCATTGAAATTGATGTGCGCCAGGCGCACTTGCCTTCGGACATTGACGATAGCGGCGCCTATGTTTATTAGTGGGCCGTATCGGTGCATAATCCTCACGCGTGCGCACCACTTACATGCATTTCTCGCTGTGACCGCAAAAGAAGAGCGTCTGTCTACGATGATCGCCTATACCCTCGTGAATCTCTCCCTCGAGGTATCGACACTCGCGATCCCCTTTGAGCACGCACGTCTCGAAGTCCTTCTTCAGCCAATTGGGATCTGGTAAAGGCAGGTCCGGGAAGATCTGCTTCCTCTCGACGTAATACCAGGGCGCCCTTACGTAATAATACCAGGATATCACCCTCTCCACGGGATCACGCACTATATTGATGTAAATTGGTTCCGGGAAGCCGTACCTACGAGGAAGTGCACTAAAGATTGGGGATAGGGCGGCTCAAGATAATCCTCAGAACGCGTTACGAAAGTACGAGAGGGAGTAATTGAATCTTGAAATAATATTGAGATTATTTTCTGAGCCAGCGGAATCTTAAGTTTCGTTTGAACGTTATAAGAGTTCGCATACGGCGCCGTTTTAGGATCGTCGTAAGCTCTAGGGCCACTTTTGCACAAAAAGTATATTCTCTTTCAATGCAAACCGCAAGCTCTTTCTGTTTAATCACCACGTTATTATTAGTATATTCATCGTATATTGGAATTCTTGTAAGTTAATGCCTATTAATTTTCAAGAAGAATTAGGATTTTTAAAGTGTAACTGTATATGTAGATCCGTAAGCCCTAGGCACCTACTTTCTACTGTGGCTATTGGATAAGGATGGGCTTGATCGCATATTTATCGCGTGTAACGAGAGTTAAGAATCGCTGGTTCTATCATAAAATCGGATAGCTAGATATCTTAAGAAGAAAATATGAAGGAAGAAAGTTTTATAAAGAAAAACGAAGACAGCATATTTATCGTCAGAGAGAGGAGCTGATCTCAAATGTTTCAATTATCTCGTATCACTACCAATACAAACCACACCAAGGATACTCACTCCGTGAAGTTTGTAAAGCACACGTGCTTCACGTAAACCGAAGGCTCGGCGTAGCTGCTGACCATCCTCGCTAGCTGGAGCTGAAGACGAGAGACGAGTAGAAATCCCCATTAATAATGGAACGATAACGGAACGGAATGAAGTAATAGACGATATCGGCTTTAGATCGGCGCTATTCGATTCGCGAATCAATGCCCGGGGTTCTAATGGCGGAGCATTTCAATCGTGAGAATAATCTTGACACGCTTCGCATTCTCCGGCCGAGCGATTATCCGAACCTCCCCCTCCCCCTCCCCCTCCCCCTCCCCCTCCTCCTCCCCTCTCGCTCTTGCTTTGCTCGGTGAACAAACGATCGAACCGCTATTACTCGGAAGGTGGTGCGCATCGCCGATCGCATGCGCACACGCGGAACCATTACGCTTTCGCGCGGTCTTCGGGTTTCAAGAAAGTCTCGCGATTTACTCTGAGCACGAAGGAAGGGATCCATCCTTCTGTCGGAGGGGGCGCTAATTACTGGACGATCGTTGGGACGATCGAAAGTAATCGATTAGGCTTCTTGCCCGAGGAAAAGCTTGCCTGTTCGATGGGAGCCAATCGTATAGTTTCTACTCTCTGCACGCGGTCTCGGTTGAAGGAGAAGCCGTTCCTCATCGACAGCCTCCTCAGTAGCTCCATGAAGGTCTGCGAGCCGACCTTAGGCACGCGATTGAAGAAGAGCACGTCCCTCGCCGCTCTTCTCGTGTTGTTCAACGCGTCCACGTCGAGATACTCCGCTTCCTCGTGCTGAAATCGTGCGCGATAGTTTTCATTAGAGGAACGATAACGACATAGAACGATAAGATTTTTAGATTATAATTAAATTCAAACTGTTATTTACTCTTTATACTGTTACGCTGTCTGATATAAATTAGCGAAGGAAGGTAACATGTTGTACAATATTACAATCTATTAGATGTTACACATTGTAATAAAGTGACGAGAGAATTGATTAACGCGCATCGATCCTACGGCACGTGTTAAAATTGATTTCCTCTTTCTCTTCTCCTTCCTCTCCAACTAATGGTAAACGCGTAAGAGAAACGACCACGAACTTCTCGCCAGGTCGTAAATTGTCTTCTCGACTCTTCTTTCGACTCGATGATAATACGTGTGTGGACCGTCGCAAGTGGAATCGAAAATAAGCGTTCAATGGGCGCCCCACACGCTGTTGGATCATCGCAGTTCGCGATTCTCGTAAATTATTGAGACTTCCTATACGGAAGCAAGGTGTGATTATCCGGACCCAAATTAAAACGGAGCCTCGCGGAGTGGCGCGTAACGGCGACCCGCTTGCATCGTAATTCAAGATTCTAGCTTGAGAACACTGGTCTTCTTCTCTCGACCTCAACCGCTCATTTTGGATACAGGCTCGTGATTAGTGGCTACTTTTCGTTCCTGGCGGAAGGATATTGTTTCTCCGTCTCTCTTATTCTTTTCGATTGCATAATCGAGCGCGTTTATTCGACGAGTCATTCTTCGAATGCGCATTCGTCATCGCGAACATGTAAAGTGAACGCTGTACTCTTAGACGGAATTCTTATCCTGCTTGAAGATTAAACGGACGAATCTGCTCGAAGATTCGATTATAGAGCAGCTTACTTTTTGTGTTACAGAAAATTTAAGATAATAGATTTAAATCACAAGATAGCATTGTGTGTGAATTTGTCTTCTCTCTAATGGCATACTTGTCTCATCTTATGTTTAATTTGGAGAAATCCTTCTTGCGCGACGTACGAAATTTTTCAGTTGCATCTACGATACCCACACGGTTTCGAAAGTCTTCTGTAAAATGAAGAACGCGTTCTTCGCCGAGACTTTTGACGCGTATGCTATGAATGTTTCAACGTACCGTCCGTCCGTCAAGCCAACGCGCACGATCTTGTTTTCCCTATCTACGCTTGGAAGCCTCGAATTACGCTATCCGTGCGTTACATTATTACATTATTACCGCTTGCGCTTCGTCGCTTCTTCCTCGATTATGAATTCCTCCGCCCTCTTCCTCTCGCCCTTCCTCCTTCGTGCGCCAGCAGCGACACGAAGTCACGGCACGTCTCCCGGTTACAAGCTCTCAAACATACCGAATGATCCGCGACGTGCCATTCAGAAGGCAGCTTCTTGCACGTTTATCGAAGCCTTCCCGTAATATTTTCCTCGGATCGTTTACCCGCCACGCATGCGCGTCTATGATTTCGTCCTATTTACCCCGACACATCTAAATCCTGCGCCATCGTAATTTTAGCGTATCTCTCTGTAATTCACCTCGGGATCAGGCATTATTCGAATAATATGTTTGACGAAGTGTTATTCTAATAATAGAATATGTTATTTTGTTAGACGTTATCCGATACAATTGCGCGGTAGTTTATTTGAATATAGTAATGATTGGTATCATTCGAAAGAATGCAAAAATTGCGATTTCTTCGAAAATGGTACCACCACTCTTCTAACAATAAGTCATTGTCGAAATAGTGCGTTGACGAATAAACTTGTGTGTTCCAGATAGTTCCGAATTGCCGTTTGTCCTGACAGAATTTGACGCTTGACACGCACCGAGTCAAGGATTTCGATAAATGTCTTCAGAAAGATTTTGTCGGCAGCCTCTGAAATTTTCTTTTTTACGTCTATCTACATACGCGTATGCTCGTGAACGATTCAACGCGATAAATGTAAGTAGTTCTCTTAAGCGAACTCTTTCTGGTGTACGGGGCAATACGAGCAGTTTAGCTGGATCCGCTCCGATTTACCGTTTAGTACAAAGCGTGCGTCTCTTACATATGTAACGGATGATCGTTAGGAAACGCTAGATTCTTTAGCATGCCGCACCGATGGGACATTAGGCGAACCGGTTTTATCGGTGCGTTCTCGCGTACCGTTCCTCTTTCCGCCGATCGAATGTTTCTTTCGATGAGAGTTCACGCGGGGCAAAGTTACTAACTGCACTTTCAGAATGCCTCGAAGAAACAGTCGAGTGCGAAAAATGTCTGGTTTCGGCCCTTCCAATGAACATGTAAACATTAAATTGATATGTTCTTTTTCGAAGATAAAATTAGGAAAGGATAGGTTATTTTTTTAGAAAAATTCAATTTGATTTTTTAACGGGATAGCATTATTCCTACATTAAACGTGCTATCTTCTAAGTACGTCACTGACAAGTCAAATGCATCACAGTCACGACACGAAATTATTTTTCACGTTGCCTCTAACCCTACCACACATTGTCAGATTGCCTGTCAAACCTGGTAAGCAAATCGATTGACCGAGATCGTCAGCGAAGCGGGTGATCTCATTGCGCCGGTAGTTAAGAAGGCATAGATAGTAGATCTTTGGAGTAATTAATTCCGTTGGCTGGCCGATCGGATCGTGTAAGCGTAAGCGGCATCGATTCATCCAATCGTTCTTCCTCGTACGACGCGGCCCCTTTAAGGTAGTCGATCTTGATGTTAAACGCAGCGTGATCCTACGAGACTGGCTGGTTTACCAAAGAAAATCAGGGTCAGTTCTACGACTCTAATCACCGAACCTGGACAAACTCGTCGAGAGAGTCTCAACGGTATTGCCGTCGGCACGGGGAATCCTGCCTTAAAAGATCAATCTACGATATACCCACGTGTCTTGTATTCTCTACGTACTGATCAATTTTAATATCTACTCTTCTTTGGTGCGTAAAGAGCAAGTAAATCAAATCTCACGGATTACATGAAATGAATGAAATTTTATAGGTTAATCGCAAAAACGTACATAATTCGAATATTATATTAACGTTTATTTATGCACGGTTATTAATGAACGGTGGATCATTAGTAAAAAACTAAATTACGAGCCACGGCTAACCCTTGATATTCTGAATTCTCCATAAAACGGTGAATTCTACGCGTGCGGTCCTTGTCAGTCACGATTGTCACGACCCATTTTTTCATAGAGAACACGTGCCCCTTCAATCTTCAGCCAACTTGTAACATCTTTCGCAAAGCCATCGCTAACTCCGTGTTCCGCTTGAGCTCGCTTGCTTTCGGTGTTGCAAGATCGTCCACTGTAGTACGCGCGTAGCAGTGTGAGAAGTAAACTTGGAGATAAAAGAAATTGCGTTGCATCTGCCGTGCAAAGTCGCGCGGGCGCGCGCAGTAACAGAGCGCGGCGCATTTTCCGGGAGGTGGCCCCGTTTCGCTTACTCCGCGGCTCATTAAAATCCCCTAATTAAATCTGACGATGCGAGCCCTACCGTGTGTTTTTCGTCGGCGCAGTTTCAGCAGGCGCACACTTTTCAGAACGAGACTCGAAGTTTTGTTGCGACCGTAAACGAGAGATCGTTCCTTCCTTCCTGTGTAGTTGGTGTCGCCGGGCATGTAACACGGAACGAATATCTCGAGAGAAATAGCAAGTGGACTAATTATGTTTTTTGTAACGACAATTGTCTGGGGTGTTTTTTTTGTTTTCTTTTTTTCAAAAGTATAATCGCCGCGCTAGAAAATCGCGACAGTATTGCGAAAATGGCCTAAATGAATATGTATATGCCGATTTTGCAGAAAACTTTTAACGAATTAAATTTGTATTGAATGAACGTTTGCTACCTTCCCCGTGACAGCACGCTGCACATTGGAGTAGTGAACGGGGCCGCCGGGACTAGATTCTGTTTGGAGTCCTTCTGAAAGCAAATTACGTTGAATTAGCGACGATAGTTGACGCGAAGAATCCTGAAATCGAATACAATTTTACATCCTCGCGGAAATGTTCTTAGACTTAGCCTTAGGATTTTAGAACAGTCTACTAGATTGCCGAATCTAGAGAAATGAGAAGCATCCTCGATCATTCTGTTCAGTTATGTCCCGTCCTCCCTTCCCCTTTTGACCTCCCTTACCGTTTTGGTCGAATGACACGATTGAAAATTTACTAGCCAATTTGCGCTGTCAGTCATTTAACATCGTTAGTCAATTTCTCACGGTCATTTATTACATTCTACCGAGGTTTCTAAATCTTTTAGAGTGACGCGCACTTATGCCCGACGCTTGCTCCGCGAAAAGGAAAGTTACGAGCGCTTTTACGATTTCTGAGAGAATCCTTCTGCGCAGGACCCGGTAATAACCAACGCGTTGAAACCAGATGTCATACCGTCCCTTACTTTTTTGTTTCTTTCAAATGCCTAAAGCTGTAACTGACTTTCTTGCACGGGGAAATACGCACCTGACACGCGTGATGGAACTTCTGGAGAATATTTCAAGAATACATTTCTATAGTTCCAGTTTCTCAAGTCATATTAAAGTACGGCCAAGTATTGCTGTTCGTTTCGTACATTAGTTTCATCCGTCGTAGCAAAATAATTTACACAAAGATGATTGGAGATTTATTGGAAAAGGTTTGAAAGCGCGTGCTGTTCTTAACACTACGTTTACGGAACTTCCTTTATGAACGTACTTTTCCGTCTGAAATTGACGGGTGTTTCCGTAAATCTAGTGTTAACAATCCTGCATCCACGAAAGATTACCTCAAAAATATCGTAACCCACAACCTACCCACGTTCATCATAGGCTACAAACGAAATCGATTTACCTACGATTCTACACGGTAACATTTCTCACGATACCGAACCTACGAAGCTACGGAGCTGTTGCTATCTCCATTGCCCGAAACGGAAGGAAGCTCGAGTTTGCTCGTGAAGAAACGCCGCTAAGCAGGGGGAATGTATTGGTCGTGGTGGCAAAACAGGCAGGGCGATTTAACAGTTTCCCAGGCGCGCGAGGCCCGTTTTATCGTGCGCCGTGTACCATGAGATTACGGCGCACGCTCGGCAGTTAAGCTTGTCATTAGGCTTTTACTTTTCCCGTTTACTCTTCCTCCTATTTCCCTCCGGGACGCGCAGTCCTTGCGTGTCTCCAGCGACAGTTGTCGCTCTCCCTGCAGCAGACCTTCTTCCGTTTAAACCGCATGTTGCACTCATCGCATCAGACTTCTTGCTACTCTCCGATGACATTCTAGCTTCGTTATTCATGCTTGCACTGAGATTACACGAGACCGAAGTCGATGCAAAAAACAGGTGGATTATGCGATCTCAAAGAATTTCTCAAGCGAATGAAAATTCGTGTTTTTATCATCGACGTTTCTAAATGTTTATTATTTATGCTTGATAAATTTTGCGAAAGTCAGCGACGGCAGAAAGCACCATTGCAAGCTATTACGTCTAACGTGGACTTAAAAGCGGGACTTCCGAAGTGACGCGCGGTTGTTTTGGCATAGGAGATGAGAACTGAAGCGAATCAGCGGAATTGACGAGACGGGCAGCCGGTATAAGCGAATCGACGAATTTATGCGATCCTATAATCTAGACTTCCCGCTACCTTGCGGTATAACATTTTCAAAACTCAATTGTGACAATGCGACTACGATCGGTGCGTAAATTCCGGCCTTAACTGGACCTTTTACCATTAAGAGTGTTCTCAGTGGTTTATCCCAAAATTTATTTCACCCTAAACATTCTGGTGTCCTAGATTTTTGATACCTCGCAATCGAGCACGCAAAAATCGTTTCTCAAAATCGCTGGAAATTATTCACCGCTTTCTATGGACGGGATACATACAAAGGTGAGAGCCGGCAGCTATCCTAGCGAATGACAGATTTAGCACATTACACGCCCACGACGGAAATAAATCGTATCGTCGGACACTCGTGATAAATATCCGACGAACCGGAAAGGATCATTCGTGGCGATTCTAGCGCGAATGATGCGAACGATTGGAGCGCGTGCGTTTCGTCGTGGAAGTGGTGGAAGAGGAGGAGAAAAAGAAAAGAAGGCTCTTGCCTGGAGGAGTCCGCAGAGCGAGCATTTTTACTTTTCCACGGGCTTCTTCGTGGCCTTTTTACCACGCTGACGATGGGAGCGGCAGCTTTCTAGATGACCAACGCTCGCCTCGAGGGACACCCCCCCCCCCCCGCCCCTTCGATTCCTGTTCCACCTCGGATCGTTGATCTTGGCCGAGATCCCCGTCGACCTCTTAATCACGTGGTAGCATTGATTCATTAAAATCGCCGAAGGGTGCTTTCGCCCGACCAACACGAAACTATTTTCCAGCCCTTCGTTATTTACTTTCTTTTTGCCGGCTCCTATATCACGTTACACCAAGAGTGCCGGACACGTGCTTGTCCTTACGCAATTATTTTAATTTTGTGGTTTAATAGAAAGTGAGTTACGGCCTTATTCATTCTCATCGTATTAAAGTACACGCTTCGCCTCGAATAGTTCGTAATCCAAAAGAATCTCAATACCGAGATTTACATTCGACTAACAGTTTTCGTTGCGTAACTCTAGACATTGGGGCGACGAATAAAGATTACGTCAGTGGTTTTTAACTTTCTACGCTTCTGGGGGCACATTTATTCTCCTTTGACGAGGAAGGTTGTCTCTTTTTAAATTTGATTTTACGAAAGAGACTAGAAAATTGTTTGAACATTGAGATATTTAGCATCACGATAATGGCCGTATTTTATTGGACTGACAATGGGATAAGGAATTCTCCCCCTGTCACGTCGACGAAAGATTCGATCGCATCCCATTTCTTCTTCACGCTAGTAAAATGCACATGTTACCGAAATCGTTGATCTTGACCAAGATTTACATTACACTTGCCTTCCTCTCGTTGCGTCTTGGCTCGTCAGGTCGATTATCCGAATGAGCGAGCAACTGAACGCTTACCGGTGAAGCTATAGCCTCGTAATAATCGCTCCTATTATCATCTCTATTATTGTCCATTTCTTTGAACGATCTGCCGCCTTGCAAGAGCGCAAACCCATTTCCAACGCGATCGCGGTAGTTAGTGCCAATTAAACGGAACATTAGCCGCGGTGCATTTTCACAGAGATTTTTTATCGTCACTCTTCGAACTCTCGCTAAGATTCATCAACGATGACAGTCGTCCCAATGGCATTATTAATTATTCACTATTCGCCTTTACCATTCGTCCTTCATAACGGATACATCACGTTCTCACAACGCTACAGAAATTTCACATTGGTAAATAACTTATCGTATCCTAAAAATTGTTCGTGACACGTTACATCGTCGATTGTATATGATTCCATAATCTCAGGCACTGGCGCAAAGATTAAGTTCACCGTGTAAAAACCATCTCTAACTTTAAGTACCTTAATAATTATCCTCCAAGCACTCTCTTAATTTTAAGTACCGTGTGTCTTTTTTTCAATTCTTGCTAAAATTATCGCACAGGAATCGTCATAATTTTAAGTATCAGTTTCTTTTCGGCCTTCTTAAAGAGTCGCCTTAAGTTATCAACGTCGTCAAACGAGACTGGCATAATCGTCATATTTAATTTGAGCGACAATAAAATACAGGAAGCAATTAATGTGACGATTAACGAACCGAGTAACGTGCGCCAGCGACCCGGCAATTTTTGCGGTCCGATAAGACGAGACCGCGTTACGTCGAGCGACCAGTAATTATCGCGAAGGATCTTCCCAGATATTTCTTGGGATTTCTTCAGACCCTGTAGAGTTACGTCGATATGGCACGCAAGGTCTGAAGTTACGTTTTCAATATGAGTATGCGGAACAAGGAACGTAATGGTAACCCTGCTATCTTATTTAGAAGATACATTCTAACCTCGAGGTGTATCTTCGTGGCTGATCCGACGTTACTCTTCCCGTAAGAATTGGGAAACCTTTTAGCGCGCTTAAAATAATGAGGCATGCGGCGAACGAAAGGCAATAGTCGAAATGATCGAGTGAAAGTGACAGAAACAGGAAATGGATGGCGCAATGCGAACGAATTGATCGTCCGTTCGGTGATTCCAGCGGGTCAGAGCCCGATCCATTCAAAATCAGCTTAAGTCGATGAGCTAGCATGCGTGGAACATCTTGGATTGGCCCCACCATCGAAGAGAATCGCATTATCGATGGTAGTAGGCCTAGAATAGAATTGTCTATCGAGGATGGCAAGCTGCTTTTTTATTCGTCGACGTTTGGCGATCGAGTGCTCCCTTTTACCACAATTATCTCCACCGTATTTTCTTTCCACCTTACAATTTCCTCGCACTTTGTGAACCTAACGCGCGGTGGTCGCATCAAAACATTAGGCGTTGACAAAATTCGTGAGTCGTAACAGATCTCTTCCCATTACAGTGAGAATTCAATGGCCGATCGTTTGACACGTGCCTACGTGTCGCGTCTCAGGTCATTAGCCTTTAACTCGGCTCAATATTCATTACAAAAAGAATCTGCGTTATTCAATTCCACGAATAGAGACAATTTCAGAACAACTTTACGTCTACATGACCCTACTTACACGCGACACGTAATATTGACACGCGCAACGATAATAAAGAGAAATTACCGCCTGACACTCGGGATGAAGACGTCGAAACCGCAAGGCGCTTAAACATTTCACTTGTCACGATCTAACACCGATCTAACACACTGCCTACTACACTCTCCACCTTGCGTCGGAATCTATCAAGCGGAAAATCTCAAATTAGAAGTACACGAGCGTGCAACCTCAAAGCATACATACTTAACCTTACGCACGGCCGCAAACGCGCCGAAACAAATCCGCGGACAGGAGAAGAGAGCTCGGACGATCGATCCGCCGACACGTTAGTTTCCAGGCAAAAGTCGGCAAGTCGTCGTCCCAGAAGACTCGTTAGACCAGACATACTTACAAATCGTTGGATAAAGGATGCCTAAAGGAGAACCGTGAGAGAGAAGAGAGAAGAGAGAAGAGGAGGTAAACAAGGGGAAATACCGCTCGATTCGCTCTTCCGCGACACGAGCACTGAGCGAAATTGTGTCAGGAGGTGCATCGGGGATAAGAGGAACACAGGCGAACAGCATCGACGCGAGAAAAGGATGAAGAAAGAGTGGAAGGAGAAGAAGCGGAATAAGGAGAAGGCTTCGGCGCGTATGGTTCGGCCCGGTATGATACCAGTTTGAATCGAGGGGACCGGACTCGGCTGCAGCGACCTTTTACTCGTGTTTTGGTAGCGCGGCGAGTAGCGAATAGCGAACCGTTTGCTCGAGCGAGAATGGAGAGGGTGGGGGGGGGGGGGGTGCAGAGGGACCCGCTGACCCAGAACTTGAGAAAGCGGGCGACGACGTTGCTGATTCCGCCCGTCTCTCTCTCCCTCTCTCCCCCTCTCTCTCTCTCTCTCTCTCTCTCTCTCTCTCTCTCTCTCTCTTGTTACCGAAGAAGAGGCGTCGCAATGCGTCGCGGCGCCGATTCACCTGACGATCTCGAGCTCTAATTGCTCGTGACGCCTTCGCATGGATCGGGTGGTAGGAGAGGGATGGGGAAAGTCCCGACAAAAGTGGGACCTACTGGCACACGGGGTGCTCCGGAAACGCTGCTCAGCCCCGGTCACCGTTTCCGCCTTTCCATTTGTAAATTGGTGAGACGGTAGATCGGGAAGAGTGATCGATGCGAGCGCGCTCGAGAGAACAAAGGGGTACTACAACAGAATCGGTCGAGCGATTGTAAAATAGTAATAGCGGAGAACTATCGATGGTGATTATCGAGGTATCGCTTAACAAGTACGCTAGTGCGCTAGCGATCTTTTCGATAGGATTATTGTCGATTTTCTACAGTGAAATTGAATTCATGGAAACGAGATTAAAGTTAAAGCGACTTTCATGTTTAAGGACTACTGGTTCTTTTTTAAATCTGATCCTTTTTTCGCAACATTAATTTCCGCCGATAGTTTAATATTAATGAATTATTTTTTGCCATATTTTAGAGTACTCGCATATACGTAAATTTGGGGGTAATTCTATCTCCTATCCGCGGTGCGGAGGTGGTACATTTTTCCGGGTCATTAGAACGCTCATTAGAACGTGGACAGATCGTAAGATCGTTCGCTAGGAGATCGATACGCTCTTATCGATGATCGAATAAATGTCGACAGAAATGGGCGATCACGATCATTCGCGATAATATCGTCAGCGGATGACTAAGAGACTATTGTTGTGCCATTCTTTGAATGAAAGGAGTACCTATAAATAGAAAAGACCGGTATTCAAATTTCCCCTCATTATTACCTACGCGGTTGATTTAGCGTGCATATAAATGCGCATACATTTCCATACGCATTATGCGCGTACACGCGAATCAATGGATTTTCCCCGGTCTGATTGTAAGTCGCGAGATTAGAATTTTCATTTATCTCGGTGGAAGTCCACTGACTCGATTTAACGAGAGACGGGAAATCAGTGGGTGGGAAAAAAGCGTAACGTGGTTGTTCAACGGCTTGCTCTTCTGCATCTCACAGTGGAAAGTCCTTTGTCGTTAAAGACCGGATCACTTATACGCAACCGGTTTTAACAAATTAATCGTTGACTCTTTATTAAAAGTCTGCAACAATATTCTGGAAATTACATTCACAAACAATACGATCCATTGCGAATTCATTTTTTTACGGAGCCAAGAATTGAGTAGAAAACAGTAATGTACGATTAAAAGTACGATTTTTCATTTATCTTTGAAGTAAGTCTAGAGTTGCCGAAAATGTATGTCACGAGCATTCCTTCTTCCGTCGAGAAGAAACGTTCCTTCGTCGTCTTTTACGACGCACGTGCCGCCGCGCCGGTGAATGGCCGCGGAAGAGACGGGCGACAGTTCGATTTTAAAATGCCCGCCCGAAGGAGCCTGCGCTCCCCAAGACTCATTGCTCGGCACTCGACAAGACTGCCGCCGACCCGTCTCCTCGCCAACTTTCGCGAAGTGCACGCACGCGCGAGTGCAATTATGACGCTGATCGCGATATGTGGGTCGCCGTGTCGCGAGTGGATCGGGAGCTTTCGAAAACCATCCAGGATGGGCAAGCAGCGTGGGCAGCCAGCGTCCCCTGCACTCGAGAGATGCACTCGAGATGCGCGCACGTAGGTTGTAACACTTTATATTTTATCGTGGGAAATCACCGTCGGATATTTTATTCATTTTTTCTGATTTACCGTTTGCGTTACGTCGTCCAGTGATTACTTATCTTTCGCTCTTTTAGAATTGCTACAACCATGCAGACTTTCCCTCCGATTGCAAGTATAGAAAAAAAGGATACGCGCTAATAGAATAAGGAAAAATTAAAGAAAGAAAGAGAAAAATCAACGCTCCGAAGAAACATTTTCCCCGACTATCGACAAAAAGGGAGTAATTAATTTTACATCCCACTTTTATCCGCGAACGGTGTAATTAACTATTACGATCACCTTGTTACCTCGCGATAATCGCATACGCATAACGTTTAATACTGCCACCTTGTGTGAGAGGCGAAAGCCTTGGAAGATGGATAGTTTTTCCGATCGTTCAAACGATCCCAAGCAATGTCTTCGCGAACGCTTCGATCTGATTAATCGACGGCGGTTCCCAGGACCTCGAGGTGCCGCAAAGGGCGACGATCATGGTGGGAGGTCACCACCGAGGCGACCGTCACGCGCGCGAAGGAGTCACTGAAAAAGCTGATCGATTCTTCGACCTCGATGCTCCCGCATTTCCCAGGGCCTTGAGTTATCGTGAAGCGCGCGCGCCTAAGTTCTCATTATACGACAACTTATAGTAAACATGCGGTACCGATTCTGAATTCGATGGCTTGTCGTTTTCCGTTCGCTACTCGGAAGTCAGGACGGCGTGGTGGAAGACGAAGACGAAAACGAAGATCAAGACGAAGAGAACTGAGAATTCTCGCTAAGCGTCACCTAGGGTTAATAACTATAATTTACTTTGCCGACTGATATAGATGCACACAAATATTATGGCCATTCGCGTGCGCATTATTATATTTTCGTCGAACGGCCACCGGCGTCGATCTTCCCTTATATTACAGCGAAATCGAGATGCGGAAGAGAACGCGCGACGCGACACGTCTCAAACCACAACAGATTCCTAATTTTAAAGGAGGCCACCGGTTACTTTCGATTGTAATGAAAATTCATGGGAAGGCAAATTTTCTACAATAAAATTGAGGGCGATAGTATGCACGAACCTAAACTAATTTTCATTGAAAAGGATTTTCATGTACCTAAGCGATAGAGAGGGGGGAGTTGAGGGATTTTTCCGAATCTTCAGGTCATCTTTTTTTTCCTCCATAGAAATAGCATAAATTAATCGTTACGCTGATTGGTTTAATTTATCGTAGGCCCGAACGTTCTTGCAAAAATGATAAAAAGAACGAGACCTACGGACAAGCGTGTGCAAAAGATTTCTGCCATTGTCTCTCTTTACACATTTCGTAGAGTACGAATTTCGATCTCACGCTATTCGGACGAACGAAGCGCAGAAGAGGAGACAGACTCGAAGGTCGCGCGAGGTCGGCTTTGAACTTCGATTTAATTGCGGCGGCGTGTGAGATCGCGTGCGTACCTACCCTTTGTTGTTCCTCCTCATCTTGCCCCTTATTTTACAGCCACGTCGGCTCTCTTTTTCTCCTATTTCGATTCTTCTTTTCCTCTCTTTCTTTTTGTATAATAAGGAGAGGACCGGTTCGGGCCTCGGCTCCCTTTTACCAGCACGCTCCGTCGACCTGATTTCCACGACGTGCTACGTCTGAAAAGCGGTCCACCGTTCGTTTGATCGGTCCTCCACTCCGCCGGAGAAGTGACTTAATCGCTTTATCGCTTCGCGAATTTTATAGCATTTGTCGAGTTCCTCCTAACAACCGTCGAAACTTCGAAACATTACATTTTGTCCCACGAATTTACTGCAATTGTTGTCGGACATGTAAAGTTTTCAAAAGAAATTTTTAAAAGCTCGCGCCAATTACGATGAATCGAAGTAACCAACTAGGTTTATTCTGGTTTTCAAACCTTCCCAACAAACATCACGCTCGTTTAATCAGTTTTTTTAATTTTGTTGCAAATTTGGTGTAGAACTTCACCCAGGAGCACATTATTTTTGCATTTGTCCAATGGCTTCGAGTAATTATCGAATCTTCCAGAAATTATAATTTAATCAATGGATGTACCGTAATCGTCGTTGGGGACCTGAAGCTGTCAACCAAATTTTTAAAAGCTCCCGTCAATTAAGATAACTCGGCATCGGTTTGTCCTGGTTTTCGAACCTTTCGAATCAACATCTCACGCATTTCATCGGTTTTCTAATTTTCTTGAAGATTCGAACGAGATTCGAGCGATCCAGGAATCCAGGAACTTATTATCATTGCATTTATCGAATCGCTTCGAGCGATTATCGAATCTCCGAGGAATTATAGTTTTTATCAACGGATGTTCTACATTCGTCGGTGGACGTCTCTCCAGTTCCCGACGAAATTTCTTTCTGCCAATTACACGTGCGCCTGGGCCATTCGGAAAACGGCGGCGGGCATCCTGTATCGCGAAAGGAAAGCGTTCGCACGCGTATTTACGTAAACATATTAAATGCTTATTAAATGCGACGGTACAAAGTGAACGTGCACGGGCAATCGCATGACCGCACGTAAAGAGCAGAGTACGTAACGCGAAGCAATCGTGCGAATCTAGCTCCCTCGAACGATTCACGTAATCATGCCACATCCACCGTCTTTTACCACATCCACCAAGGGTCCAATTCGAGCGGTGCCTTCGATTGGCCCGGACCACGGAGTCGCCTCCGCTAGAGTAATGTCTTTATTTGCACAGTAGACGTTGTACGTAATATTCGTTTCGAAGTTGAGCGAAACCCGTGATTCTCGAATAATGTTCACTCAAATGTAACGGAAAATATTGTACTTTCTTTTAAAATTACTTTTAAAATTGTTCTGTTTTCCGTTTTTCCTAAATAAAATCCGCCTAAGCTTGATTATTCAAAATTCTATTATCAACGCGTGCGTCCTCGCAAAGAATGTGCGAACGCTTTCTCTTGCTCTCTGCCTTCTCCTCTCTTTCTTCGACAATGGCATCGTTCGCTTCTTCCACTTTCTTCAACTCTTCCACCTCCGCCTATTTATCCGCATGCTTACCCCTGGTTGTCGCGTACTCACGCGAGAGACTCAGGGTCCGCAAGATCCATGCGCAGTAAAAGTGCTTTATACGTCGTAAGGGCTAAGCCGTTCGCCGAATGTCCTGGGAAAGGCCTGTCTTCTCCCCCCCCCCCCCCCTATCCTACTCTTTCAAGTCCTTCGAGAATTCTACGCGAGAGAGAGAGAGAGAGAGAGAGAGAGAGAGAGAGAGAGAGAGAGGAGGCGCGAAGACTTTCCCGGAACTTCTCGGACCGGGATGGCTTGTCCCTGTTCTCGAATAAACTCCAATGCTCTCACCATTCTCTCGCCCACTCCTTTCTCCGGTATCCATCTCTCTGGCTCGACTTCCGTCCGCGGCAACCTTTGCGCGGTGTCCTTTGGGACCGTCTCCGTGCGCTACACCCCTGATATGATCCTTTCTCTCCAGGAGAGTTCAGGGAACCGCAATGAAATTGCAGATCGTGCCGTGATAGTTTGAGCGCATACGGAAAAAAATACGAAAGTTCGTACTTCGAGTGCGAAGAAGATCGAAACTTCGTAAAAGAATATCCTTTAACGCCTCCTCACTACGCCTTCGTCGTTTATCAGAGCTGAGAAGTGAGGCGATTTTTTTGGATATGCATAAAAATTACGTTATTGTTATTGTTATTATATTGTAAGAGGGACTCCTTTATGGTAATGCAAATTTAAGAATGAAATTAATGGAACGAGAATACGCGCGGAAGAGGAATGTACGCGGGGAATTCACGAAACGTCACTTTTGTAATTCGAAAGGAACATATGTATATGTATGTATATGTATATCATATTGTGTACTTTAACTTTCGATTCCTTTGCGTTTGCCGAAACCAATTTACAAGCTGCGAATGATACTCCCGCGTAATTCCACGAGGCATACCGAGCTGTTGTGAGAAGCTTCGAATTAAGCGACTAACTAAAACTTTATTTTCTCGCGAGAACCTTCTCGACCGAAATTGCACGGAGAGCGTCCGCGTTGATACGAGCAGGAGGAAATTCCTCGAACTGGGTTATCGGCCTCGAGCCTGATTCCAAGAGTGTCGATTCTGGCCACGGATCGATTCCGCCGGAGCATCCAGTTCCGCAAATTCCCCGCTTCGGTCGGATAGGTGCGATCGTAATTATAAGACGTTTGCCAGGGACGGATTGGCAGCGGGGAAGGAAGGTGGATATGAAGCTGGAAAACAAAGTATAAGTATAAGGAACGGATTCGCCGGTTCGTTTGCGCCGCGACGTTCCACTTCGATCCCATGCAAACGATATACTTAGCATGTGCTGACGCGTGGTCGGTCGGTGCGTCGCGTTTGATCCGCTTAGTGGTAAATTAGAACGACCAAGTGCGAATCGCTCATTAAGAACAATTCGAACAATTCGCAACGTCCGCTCTTTTTTTTACTTTGTATTGAGTTACTCTCGTGGAGAAAGCCGGTTAAAACAGAATGATTTCTATTCGTCGAACGAACGGCACACCGACGTACTGAACATTACACGTTCGATGTGAAAATCCGTTGAATATTTTCAGTGCACTTGGGTGGACTTACAGTTACGCGTGGATAACGATACGAAGCGAGATACTTATATTAGCGAGGCCATTTCTTTTGAACGTATCGGGAGTGAACGCACAATCTTAATGGCTAATAACAGATTTAATGGGCACGGTGCACCTTGCAACGATGGGGAGAGTCCAATATTGGCTAGTGATTTAGGACCTATTACCTGTGTGGCTATTAGCTGGCGGATCAATACCAGTAGTAGAAATTGCGTTGTGGCGCGTGGTACATGCGTATTTACGATAGATTCGTTCCTACTGAACTGGCTGGCTTGTTACCGTGGTGTTTATCTGCATCCTAGGGTAAAAAATCGAGGAGCTTAATCTTACAGGGAGCTGACAAGAGAAGAATGTCTATGAGATGTAAACGAAGGGTGGTTGCATCGATTACAATTAACATCAATCATAAGTTGGCCATTGCGTTCTTTCACCCCTCCGTAGACTAGCTGGAGACCCTCGCTTAAGACGAAACTTCGTGCTCCGTCTTTTCAATCTTTAGGTTCATGCTTCGATAATATGTTAGCTCGACGATACCTAAACGGCCAACTTCGATAGGTCTGCTCTTTCACGGTGGAGCCCGATATTAGACGTCGAGTTGGCGAGGCATGTCGCACGTGCACGAGCGCAGACGGAAGTCGTCTCGTAGAAATGAAAACGATAGCCGGTCGCCAATCCAAGGGACGTGAAGTACGTCGCTGGCGTAGGGTAGAGAAGGAGTCCTTGAATTAATGGCCTATCGGCCTGGTTTCGCGATACGCACGCGAGCCCAACCTCGCACGAATACACCCGGCAGGGAAAGAAATTCAAACTGGTCGGACCCCGGCGCACGGAGGCACAGTCTTTGCTTACACCCGAGGGCATCGCGTCGTTTCTCACGCTGGAAAAGTTTCAATTATTATACGAGATGCGACGGCGCCGCGCGTCGGCGACAGATGAAAAGAAAAGAAAGACGAAGAAAGTGACGATTTACGATACCGCACGCGCATTTGAGTGTTTCGCGAAAGTGGACGTAGATAGATACAAATTTTAGCGGGAGATTTCAAATTAATTACGAAGCGTAGGATCCATTGGAATCAATTTGCACGCAGATTTGTAAAATCTGATAATTATTAACCATCTTACAATAAAACATATAGTTGCATCTTTATCTCGTTGATCTTCCATCATTTTATTGATATCTTTAACGGCTCCACTTCAATTTCCCGCTTCGTTGTTGGAAGTGTCGCTTTACCAACTTCTTATCGTCTTGATCGTCTTGCAGCGGATTATTCCTGGTGGAACGACGGAACATTTTCTAAAATTAGATATATCTAGAACGATACCTGTCGAGAACCGGAATTTCGAACGAAGAGGAAGCCCAATTTCGCGACGCACTTTACGTTCCAGCTCGTGCATTTATCGGAACGCCATAAGCCTCCTGCGTTTAACCGCGAAAAATCTATGTATTTACAGTACGGATATATATATTATACATACACATATATGTATACAAAGTTTCAACGGCAGACGGCGAAACGATCTCAAATCGACCGCGAAACCGTTACCGTGATTCCGCTCGTGTATAATTTCGTCGTTACGCTTCCTCCCCGTTTGGTAGCCTCCCTTCTTCCCGAGGCGTCCAGTGGATCGTCGCTTCATCCACTTCCAGGTAGAATAGTGGCCACGTAGGGTCCTCTGTGGTCGTGCGGTGAACGCGCGCCGCGGCGCCGGCGGTATCCGTCGATCGACAAATCGATTCCGCTCCACCTATACCGGTCTTGCTTCATCGAGTCGGCGGCAGGAGTGCGTGCTCCCTCGTCGTAAGCGGATTGTTATGTTAAGTTTTTGTATCCGATTCACGTCCATTTCCTCGCCGTTCGCTCTCCTCCCTTATCTACCATTCATCCATCCCCAACATTTCTCGATTTTGAGAATAGGGGTCTCGAATAAAAGTCACCGACCTGAAATTTTCCTTTCAAAGTTAAAAATGCAAATTTGACCTTGTTCCTCGCATTCGACCTTTTCTAGCCCAATTAACTGAGAAAATAGATTCCCTCGAGATTTTAAATCCGACGAATCATCTTGATTTTCATCGGCTCGATGAAAGCACTAGGAAGAAGGAGAAAAGGAACTCGTCCGAAAGGTGGTTTTTTTTTTCCTGGACATTTACGATGAAGCGTCTCGCGCTTGGCGGCTACTTTTACGCCTTCTTATCGCGCCGAAGGACACCGTCCCTTGGGAGCACTAACTCGAGAAACAGTAGCAATACACGCCGCCTGCTCTGGTAATAGCCCTAGGCTCGCTTCCTTATTTCTTCCCCGGGTGACCACGATTGCTCCGCGTCCTTAATTAATTGCCATTAACTAGCTCCGGAATCGGCTACGTATGTGCTTGAGCCGGTTACGCAGCCACAAGCTTAATCGAAGCGTCGAAGGAGACGAGCGTTGAACGTTGAACCCGGTTGTAGTTAAAGATGGCCATTAAGAAGCTGGTAATAAAATAAAGTGTGGAGTACTGTGACTCTTACCTGATCGATCGTTTATATGCTTTCGAGCGGAAGGGGTAAGTAATAACGTTACGAAACTGTGAGCGAAAGGCGGGGTAAACGAGACACAGTAAATTACACAAATCAAACGGCACGTGCACATAATATCCTTAAATAGTAGAAAATTATTTCGAAGAATGTCCTGTAGTTTTCGAAAAAGAAATTCTTAGGTATGTATTATCCCTTTTTTACCTCCTTGAGCAGTCAATTATGCACCGAGGTCCACACTTCGTTATTTAAACGATCATTCAAGAAGCCGATACAAAATAATTCGATCCACTCTCAAGATTACTAACAATAAGTTGGACCCCTTACCCGTATCCTATCTCTTGGGAGCATTCCAATCGGTCGTGCAGGACCGCGTGTGGCCCACGCGGAACCTAATCCTATTCCTAATCCTATTCCGCGTGCCCGCACAAGTTTGCGCGACTCGTCGCGTAATGTATACGGTATGGAATCGTAAAGTCGATATTAGGGTTACGTCGGACGACAACTGGATACTACTGTGTATGCGCCATACAGCGTATCGATCCAATGATAATTCGAGATCGTTTCTTCTCTTCTCCTCCACTGGGATCTCGCTTCACCGAGCTTCCCTTTTCGCGTCCTTCTCGTCTCTTTCTCTTTCTCTTTCTCACGTTTCCGTTCTCGAGCGTCACGACGAAGCACGAAAGAGCAGGGTAGGGGAACAAGGGCGAGCCGCTCGTTAATGCAGCGAGCATAACCGAGTCACGAAGGTCTCGTTTACGACGAGGATTAAGGATCATTAATCGTTGCGATCGTGGGGCGGCATCGACACGCGCGAACCCATCCAAACTACTCGAAGCGAGAAACGCCAAATGATTTCCGTGACCTAAGATGTACCCCCCAACTGCCGCCAGCTTGTATAGCTCTACTCTTGCAGTCAACGTTGCCGTAACATGCGTGTGGAGGATAACTCTTAAGTTTTCTACGAGAATTTGCACGAAAGTGCCGAAACACTGAATTTACTGACAATGAGTCGACGAACTTATAATTAAACGCTAATTTCCAGAGCGAATTCAGAGTACCCTTATTTTTTCTTTTTCTTCTTTTCTTTTCTTTTACTTTGAAGTAAATGCTTCATTGGATGTTTGTCACGCAGGACAATCCATTTTCACAGCTTGGAAAATTGTTGCAAAATGAACAGAGACAGAGAGGACTTGGTAGAATTGGAGTAAGCCTGGCAACACTGGCTAGAATACTCGCGTGTTTCTTATTCCTTCGCTTCCTTCTCCTCCTTTTACTTCCTGCTCCTCCTTCACCCCGAGAAGGCCGACCACCCGAACCCCCATTGATCATCCGACTCGATCTCGATCCTTGAACGTGAACAGGGCCGCATACCTCGCGGACGTATTAGTGAGTGGAGTGAGTCAAGGATGCATGCGCGCGCGCATCTATCGCGATAGCATTACACCCAGGTCCTATCTAAACACGCGGAGGTGCGAACGTGCCCTCCTAAACGGAGAAAGTAATTTTGTTTATCCACTCGTTCCTTGGATCCTGGAGATTTCCTCGTTCGCACTTGGCAAAAAAAAAAGGAAGGATGATTCGATCTCGCAGTTTTGTAACTTTCGAAGAAATACGAATAAAGTAAACTACTGAAATTCAAGATATTACTATGACGTAACAATCGCAATAACGTAGATTCTCAAGAAATGTAAATACGAATAAGCTCTTAATTCTCGTAGAATTCCAACATTATTTGATTAAAAGACTTTGAAAAAACCGCACTTCAAACGTCCTAGATTTCTTCCTCGTGAATTTTAATTACGCCCCCCTGCAGAATCGATCTCACCTCTTGCCGGTAAGAAGCGTTTAAACGTCGTGAAATCGTCGGAGAGAATCGAATCGAGGAGATTGAATACGAGCGGTAAACGCGCATTTAGAGGAATGACTGATATCTTTCTTCGCGAGACGTAACCATTATCCAGCGAAACTTATTACCACCATGCTACATCGAGGACTGGACTTTTACTGCTTCATGGCACGAAAATGGTCGAGAGCAGGACGCTCGGAAGGATTTCTGGCCGTTAACCACAGCAATGCTTTCGCCTTCTATTCGAATCATTAACATTTCTTTCTCTCTTTCTTCCTCTTCGAGCTCGACGCTCGAGAACACCACGCGGACTTTTCAAATGCGTTCTCGCGCGAAGAAGATATCTCAAAAAGATAACCTCTTCACGAAATAATTAATCGACGCAAGGGCATCGACAACTGGACCCTTTCCGTTTCGTGGCACGAAAATGGCGATAGGCACGAGTGTCGAAAGACTATTAACACTAGATTTACCGAAACCAATCAATTTGACTGGTTCAAATGGGAAATCGTGTTTATAAAAAATGTTCGGTAAATCTAGTGTTAACCACCGAATTGCTCTCACCTTCGATTTGTATCTTTAATATTTTTACCCTCCTTGCCTCTTCTTCGAGCTTAGGGTGGTGGTGGTGGTGGTGGTGGTGGTGGTGGTGACGACGGGGGGGGGGAGAGAGAGAGAGAGAGAGAGAGAGAGAGAGAGAAGATAGTAGACGCAAAGGCATCAACGCTTCATCGCGATCCTCCTCCCTTCATTC
Source organism: Tiphia femorata (assembly GCA_944319695.1). NCBI lineage: Eukaryota > Metazoa > Arthropoda > Insecta > Hymenoptera > Tiphiidae > Tiphia > Tiphia femorata. Next base: position 24,106,414 of record OX090901.1, on the reverse strand, counting down.
TCGGTGGATTATGGCGAAACGGGGGAGGGGAGCGACTGAAACTTTCATCTCGATTCAAGGCGGTTCTCGTCCGCCTCAGGCGATTAATCCATTTTCTCTGATCCCCTTCCCTCCTCCACTCCAGCCCCGGTTCTTTTTCCTTCACCCCCTCACCGCTATTCGATCGCCACCACTCTTGCCTCTTCCCTCTTGCCGCTCCTTTGAGCGTCGGCGATCTCGAGGCCCGCATCGATTTGCTTACCTGTAAATCGTTCGTCTAGAATCTTTCTCTTCTCGCGACCATTCGACGCGGTGTTTCTCCGCTTGAAAGTTCGCGTGTCTCGCCAATGTTTACTGTTTTCACGGTCTCGACCAACCGCTCTTACCTTCTTTCGAGAATCCCTTCTTTTTCTCTCATGCGACTTGATACACGCGAGGTTACCGCGGGATAGCCGCAGAAGTGACGTTTACACGCGAAACGAAGGTGAATCGATGTTTCTATCTAATGTTTCTATCATCGTCCACTGAAATGCCAGCATAGGTTTAATTGAGACTTTCGACAGAAGCGTTTCAAGATAGCAACAATGGGGTCATGAACGTGGCAAAGACAGTTGACCTGCGCCGAATCGTACAATTAAATATTTTGCGGAAGTTTAGATTGTAGCTAACAGTTTAATATCACTCCGTTTCATCAAACGATTAGAACGTGTATAGCAGCCTTGAGCGATACGTCGATAATCAGTGTCGGTAGTTCTGCCGAATTGCCCTTGGCGAACGGATTTGAAACGCAAAGAGATTCAGACGTACACCCACACATCTTAATCGCAATTATACTTGCAACATTCTCAACGAAGATTATGAGGAAGCTAAGGGGTACAGGGCACTCGCTCCACCCTAACAGGGCGGCAAACTCTACTGGTACGAAAAAAAATCGCGTGGTAGCCAACAGAATAGAAGTACCTAACGAATTCCTGAATAGTCACCTATTCCCTACATAACTACATAACACGTTAGAAACATTCTTAAACGTGCCGGAATAAAAAATCAATTAAAATTCGTAACTATTTACCCACGTGAATGCTTCTCGTAGCACCAATCGAAGCCAGCAAACGGCACGTGTCACGTAACCAACGATTCCCGCCCGGATGTCATATACTCGCTTTTCGTGTTTAGATACGACCGTAAATGGAGTGACTTATGCGCTCGCCAACGCGACAACCGTTTGCGCGCGCGCGCGCGTGTGTGTGTGTGTGTGTGTGTGTCCGTATATATCATCGATTTTGAAAAAACGGCTCAACCAATCGGGACCAATTTTTCAACGAAAATCAAGTGTACCACATAGTGAGTTGACATTAACAGTTGTAAGCCGCCATCTTGAACCGGTAAAAAATGGCGGAAAATTCAAATATCGAATAAGTCACTCTCTTTACGGTCGTACCTAAAAATTCGTGTCTTTGGTACTACTTATTGAATCCAGATAAACTTTGACACATACATGTATAATAATAGCGTGAAAAATACTGGAAAGTTTCAAACTTTTGATTGGCCGAATCAAAGATGGCGGTAAATGAAAATGTTTAGTCCAGTATTAAAAAGAAATTGAGTTTCCCCCATTTTCGATTCGACTAATCAAAAGATTTGAAACTTAGGAGTGTTTGTCGCGGCACGTACACGTATACGTGTACGAGTATATCTGAATTTTTGTTGGGTTCCGACAAGTATTACAGAGGATATTCATTTTTCCTAAAACCCCTTGCGCGAGGTTGCTTGAGCGAAACTTTTCTGCACCCGGTAAGGCAAGCGCAAAGCGGGAGCACCCGGCGATCTGGAGGGTGTTGGCGCTTGAGCGAAGCGAAAGTGCGGGGGACTCAGTCCCCTAGTTACCTTCGTGGCCACATCCTCGCGTTCGAAAACCGCGTGCTTCGAAAGCTTTTAATCGATATATCGTGCCAACTCTCGCCGCCCGCTTCTTCTTGCTCCTCCTGTTTTCGTGGGCTGGCAATTGACGGGTTTCCGCCGGTTCCCTTTCACCTTCACCGAGCGCGTCGATTCCGCTCGGCCCGTTCGCTCGGAAGCAACAGCGAGTTGATTCGATTCGCTTCCCTCTCGCCCCTTGTATTCACGTCGAGACGCGTATGTACAATGTACATCCTCTCCCTAGTTTTCCTTTCTCCTCGATTGAACCTCGCTCGAAACTCGAACTGATTAATAAGAGTTTCAGACACGATTCGCGGGAACGAGAAGCTGGAAGTGTCCGAGTGGGAAGATTCAGTCGGTGGAACGTTGTAGGAGACGGGCGATGACCGCAAAACACGAGGGTAATTAATAAATTTAAATATTTGACCCATCGTAGGTGCAATACTAGGTAGAGTGGGTAGGAAGAAAAGAGAGAGCACTTTGGGAGAGTACGCATTTTAAAGTCGCTTAACGTAGCGGGATACTCCGATAGGCAGATCAGTAGAAGGCCTCTGCCTATTCGACAAGGTATGTGCATTTGAATTGCCAATGGTGAGATAGTGGCTTGCGAATGCTTAGAGAATGGCCAGCATCCTTTCCCTGTACTTTCAAATGTATGTTTTGAAGTCGTTTGACGTAGAGAAAGGGCTAGATAAGAGAACCAATGGAAAGCGTTTCGCTACGAAGTAAATTCGTGTTTGCTAGTTCACAGGAAGTGACGGGTCGATCGATTCGGAGAACGGGTAGGGTCCCCTTTCTCTAATTTCACGAGAACAAGATGTAAAATCATTTTAAGCTGCCGTCCCAGTCGGATGAGCAAATCGGTGAAATGCGCCGCTCGGAAGAAGAAAATTTGAATTGCTAATTGCAGAGAGTTTTGAAATTTGGGCACAGCTGCGAACAACGGGTAAAGTGGTTTCTCCACTCTTTCGACAACACGCTATTAAATCGTTCAATCTATCGTCATAGTCGGATAAGCAAATCAATGAAATGCGTTGCTCCAAGGAAGAAAATTTGAATTGCCTATGGCAGACAGTTTTGGAGCTCGTGAATCAATGGAGAATGGCCGGCCGTGGCGTCCTTTCCCTGGACTTTCCAGTACGCGCGCTTACCACGACTAGGTGGTGAGGCGCGGCAGGATAAGGACTCGCCTGGAAACAATATGTCCGAACTGCTTTCTAATTCCCACTTTCCTTTTTAAACTCGAACGAGGACGACCGGGCGTAACGACAGGCGACAAGCTTTTTTTCCCCCGGGATGCATTTCGATCAGCGTTCGTGCCACCCGCCGTTTAGAAATACGAGCGAGATTCCAATGGGCGCCGTTAAATTTTCTCCACATCCTGTTTCATTTCTCAGCAATTGCCCACGTTCCAGGACGTGTTACGTATTACGTTTAAGTGATATAGCATGGCACGCGCGTTGATTTAAGTTTTTATTTATCTGTATCACTGCATCAGTGCTATTATATTATCGATTTTGACTGGCGAGGTAACACTTAACGAGGACATTATGAAGCTATTGTCAATGGTCTCGATAGCATTCGCAATATTTTAAATTGAGGTATTACTTTATTGTAATGGCAAATCTTGCATAAAATAATCGTCAGTCCTTTGAGAAATGGAGTTTATCGAATGGACGCATGCGCAGGTCCGACAATATTTTAATTCGATCTTCTCTTTATCTAATCGTAGTGCCTGGGAATTGCACATGGCCGAATGATCGATTAAGACGTCTCTTCCCACGGTAGCCGCGAGAAACGCGTTCTTAACTGGTTTGACGGCAATCGAGAAGAATCCCCCGCGACAGCTTCTGCCACGGCGAGAGAGTGCACCGCGCGGCGAGATAATCTAAAGGAGACGAAACGCGCATTATTCCCACAGAACGGAAGCGGCTTTCCGTTCGTCGTCCGCGCAAAACGAAGACGTTCGAATGTCTACCCGATTCGTCGGGGGGGCCATCGCTCGTTTTACCGATTCACCCTGAATGTGCACGCGTTCTATCAACATAATGAGGCAACTAGAAATGCTGTAAATCAAGATGCTTAGCAATTCGTCGATCGGTAAACACTTTGCAATGTCGATCCAAGGGAGGCATCGGACAATTTAATTAGAGAACGATTTTATTAAAAGCCACGAGTCGCTTTATCGAGATCCATATTTGACACCCCTTCATCTGCATTGCAATAATAATTGGAATAATGAGGGAAGAGTCTGGGGACTCGAGGAATCAGTAAAGAATTCGCCATGTCGATACAAAGGTACCGATGATAATTTTACACACGAATGTTATCGTCCGTGTTAGGAAAAGATCGTTAAGTGGAATACCCTGTATAACGATCTCAAGGTACGTTCTTAACACAAGTTCCATCACCCCCTATTACATCCTTTCTTTGCCATGGAATAATGTTGAAACTCGATAGGCAGCTTCTCATAGGGAAATTAGGAAATCGCGTGACGGGCGCGTGGGATACCATCAAGTCTATCGTTTCGCGAACGTCGAGACATTACGGGAGATCATCATCGCATCGTCATCACAGGCGCCAACCGTCGCTTCTCGACGCTTAAGTAGAACGTTATACAAGGGGGATCAAGTGGACTGAACCCTTCGTACGACGGTAAATTTACATTTTCAGGCAAGCGGAGTCGGGATACTGGATCGTAGTTGAGAGTGCAGACGCGGCGAGTAAGATCGTAAGGAAGTAGGAGACACTGACGAAAGAACGAAGGGGGAAAGAAATCGAGTACGCGCGAGCGCGTTGACGATTTCACTAACGAGGGAAATTCCTTCTTCGATGGTTCGAACGCGAGAGAAAAGAGCACGAGTAGTCCGGGGTGAAAGAGAGAAAAAGAGATTGATGGAGACGCGTTGGAAGGAAGTTGCGAGGATGCTTAAGATTTCTTTTCTTACGTCCGAGGAGACGTTACTACCTAGTGATTCGCGATACTAGAAGCACCGAAGAGCGGAAGCCTTAACCGAGCGCACCGCGAAAACATTTGAAAAACGTCGAGGTCTCGCGAAAATAATCAATGGAAAAATATCTTCTTGGATACTTCTTGCACAATGTAACTCATCTGTAACGATAAATGACCGAGGTCGGGAAGGATCGCGAGAAGGATAGAAGATGCGAGTGGTTCGTTGCTAATTATTCGCGGAGCGGAAGGCGTGTCGCTCGGAGCTTAATCGCTCGGCACGCAACGCGCTAAACCGTGATAAATCGTATGGGCGGAAGGAGAGGTAGAGGTTTCGAGAGATCAGCTTGAGTCTTGAAAAGAGGCTGAGCGAAGAAGAAGCGACGAGGAGATAGAGATGGATAATTAGGGTCCTTTAATTCATGAACGATAGGCCGGTAAATGAGGCCGGCGCTACCGTCGCGAATCTTCTGGAATGGCCTGTCGTCCGTCCTAAGCCCTTTTTTTCTCTTTACTCCGGTAGATGAGACAAGAGCGAGGGTGGTCCCTTAGACTTATGTTCATATCTCCCGTGTACTCGTTCGGAAGCGTTCTCGTATCGCACGCATCCTTCTTCCCAGAGTACCTTCGCTGAGCTATCGGAAAATCAACGGGTACGCCAGGTTCGCTGGGCTTCTGGTTACGAGGTCCTTACCGGCACGACGGTGAACGTATTTGCTGGGCACTTCCAATTACGACGTATTTCGTAATTACGGTATTTACAAGTTTCCGAGATTTTTCTTATGTACATTGAGCCAGAAGAGAAGGAGATTCGCCGAAGCTTCTTCGAATTTACCTCGCTCGCGCGAATTAGTCAATTAAGGATTCGACGAATAGATCATTGATGGACGAGATTAATAGTGGAAGACTCACCCGAGAAAAGTTGATTCGCTGAAAGGGCCTCGACTTCGCTTGGCTGAAGGCGGACCTCCATCTTTTTTAACCGAGAGTGTAGGTCTCTCGTGTGTAGGAATAGGAAGAGCGTGCTGGAGATCGCTATCAAGGCGATCAATTCTATGGTCCTGGAAGGCAGACAAAATTAAAACTCGTAAATTAAACAAAGAAATACATATTTGTATTCGTTCATTCGCAGCTTGCACACTCAAATGCCTATGATAAAATAACCTATCGTTCTTTGACGTGAAAGAAAAAAAGGAAAGAAATGCTCCACGACTTCCTTACTCCTCAGCCTCGTTCTAAAAATCCACGAGACAAAATCTGTTGCGCGACGCATCGCGGAACAATGGCATTCCGGATTGTTCTCCTCTTTTCCGGAGGATTCTGCGCGCAGCTCTGTCACGTCTCGACCGTTATGTGGGTTGGCATCCGGATAACCAGGGCATGGCAAAGCCGGCGAGCGTACTTCATAATTGCTCCCCTACGTACCGGAGGAGACGATGCTTCACGTGTGACCTGCTTCTATCGCGAAGGAACGAATTCTCCCTCGAGCGTGAAGCGCGACAGTCGAGTTAGTCGCCGTGTCGCGCGAAATGCGCGCCGGCTCACGTCCGGATGATTGCACGTTTCTTCGTTAATGAAAGAGTTCTGGATGTCGCGCGCTTAGTTAGAGGACTTTTTCGTGAAGTCGATTCGAGAGCAGCGACGGCGCCAAGAACAATTTCAAGGTTACCACTGGAGAACGATTAGTCGGCGATGAAAATTAATCGTTCGGTCCGTGGTCTGAGTTTTGTAGGTCTGAACTATTAACACTATTCCTACCGAAGATTTTTTCCTTATGGGGATTTCCCTTGAAAACGGTCATTTGACCTGCGTTTGGTAGGAATAGTGTTAAGGAAGAAAAACCCATTAGCTATGTTCTAAGACAATTACCCTACATATATAATTAGGACCAGTTCGTTTTTTACAAATCGTTCGATGTTATAAATAACTATAACGCAAATCTATAGAGATTACAGTCATTATTCGGTGGTAGGTGTCATGCGATAGATTCAATTCATTTCTAGTTAGAGATTTATCCGTATTCTTTCACATTACCTCTATCTTGCTTAATAAATCTACCTTGATGCATATAGACGGGAGTTTATTTTGCTTGACTACCTAATTAAGGCGCAACTTTCTTGACAATCCCGCGGCGTGGTTGCACGGTGATAATTTTAAAGCGATCACGAAGAGAGTCCGTTGAAACATGATGGAAAAAAGGTTTTTCTCTCGCGGACAATTAGCTTGTGCTCAAGAGGATTTCCGGGACGTGACAGAAGCATTAAGGCGCGGTAGCGGAATTGTAATAAATTCCAGCTAATTGCTTGCGCGCGCCGAGAAACCCACTGCCAGCGCACAACGAGATGATCTCTATTATAATTCGCATGCGGCCACGGTAGATTGCGCGCGAGTGTAATCTCTCGTCGCGCGCCGTTCCCCAGATAAAAGGGAAGCGGTCAGAAAATGAAGAGATAGGGTGGGTCAGGAGTAAAAGAGAAAGAGAGCGCAAATAGATGAGAGAGAAAGAGAGAGAGAGAGAGAGAGAGAGAGAGAGGGAGGGAGAGAGAGGGAGCGTTAGACAATTCGTTTTGTCTCTCCCGTAAATCGCTCCGCTCCCATTTTTTTCAGGCTATTCGTTTAACCGCATGCAATCAGAGCACAAGCTTCGATAACATTCTATCTCCGAGATTAATTCGATACCTAAGCAAAAAGTTCGTGTACTTTCTAAGGGGACGCCTTAAGAACACTTCGTTCCATTATGATCCGTCAGTATTTTTTTTTAACGTTTATCTACGCTGTAAATGTCAGAACAAAGGAGAACGGCTTCTTGAGGAGCACAGTCGTGAAATGGGAGCCATTCGTTAAACCGATCATACAATCTACGCATAATTGATATTCTCGTGCGCGAAAAAGAATATTCTCGTTAAATTAATAAGACCAATCTCAGGATCCTTCTCCAATCGCGAATCCATCGATTCCTCGAAGCGCGATTCTCTCTGTCGACTTATCACCTCAATTTATCCGTGTCGCGATGCCATTTTTAAACTTTACAGGACGGTCTGGCCTTATTCGAGCCAACAAAAGCGAGATCCACTACTCGCTTTAAGACTCTCGGAAAGCAAAGAGCATATAGAAGCTGCACGAAAGGTGTACCTAGGAACCAAAGTTCTCGAAGGTAAGGACTCCGACACGATGAGAGAATTCCCCTTGACCGTTGCACCCGTTTCGCTTTTATTCCCTCGCGGGAGCTCGGCGTTCTCGCAATGGCCCCCGACAATCCTACAGCAAAGAATGAAGCCTCTTCTTAGTCTCGCGAGCAGAAGTAAATCCGGAGAAGGAAGAGCGTGGCACGATCTTAAGACGTTCGATCAGACTTTATCAGAGGGCGAAACGTATACGCACCGCCAAAATGCATTGTCCTCTTGGAAGAAGAAATCTGGAGATGGTGGAGAAACAGTGATGCGGTGTACAAATAATAGAGAAAAGGAGGGTGAGGGTGAGGGTGAGGGTGAAGGTGAAGGAGAGGGAGAGGGAGAGGGAGAGGGAGAGGGAGAGGGGCGAGAGAGAGACAGACCGAGAGAGAGAGAGAGAGAGAGAGAGAGAGAGAGAGAGAGAGAGAGAGAGAGAGACAGGAAAGCGAGAAACGAACGGTATCGCCCCGACCGACGTGGACTTGCAGTGTCAACGACATACGGGGAAAGGAACCGTAAGCTCTCTTAGGAACGCGTTTATGTTACCGTAACGTCGTACATAAAGTACACAAGGGCTCTCCCGGTCGTGTGCTTCGTGTTCGTCTCCTTCGCGGCGGGTGCGTCACTCTTTGCCTCTTGAGACGCATCAGGCGGCAAAACACGCCATGTGTTTATCGCAGCTACACAATAAGCAATCTCACGAGTGAGTGTGGCCAACAGGTCCAAGGCTTAAATCAATTAAATCACCAAGTAATTGACCCGGTTCGCCTCGGGCTTTCCTTAGAAATTGATTGTTTCGAAGAGCCAAGAGCATCGCATTTCATTTCGAATGCAAATGTACTTCGCACATAAATATCGATCGAACCCCGAGGATTTTTTTAAATATCGAATGCAAATTATAGCATTTGGATTAATCTAATGTTCAAGGTCTCTGATCAGTAACAGATGTATTCGCGTGAAATCGAGTACGCGTCCTTCAAATATTCTCTTAGATGGTAAATAGTTCAGCAGACAATTACTCGCGTCATTTTACGTGGTTGACAGCAAGCTCATTGTCGGCTAAATTTCTATGTGGCTCAAATGCATTAAAGAGAGCTTGCGAGAAAAGCAGATTCCAGCTGGTGCCATCATTAAGACATCCCTCCTCCCCCAATCCATCGCGCCCTAATCTTTTAATTCCAATTCCTTTTTTCTTCCTCTTTCCTTCCCGTGTCATATATCCCCGTGAAGTTTCCGTGATACGTAGCGGCGCGCGTGCACGTAGGGTGGTATGCCACCGGAACCGGTCGAGGGCCCGAGGACAGGAGATTCCACCAGGAGGTCATCGTACGTCTCCCGAACCGGCGCAGTTCAAGCGAAGCGCGTCCACCTCCGAGAGCACAATTGGCTCTAACGAAGCCATCGTTTGCGCGGGCGTCCAATTATTAAATTGTTTCTTCTACCACAGTGTTTCCCAATCTTTTCTGGATCACGCTTCACCCCAGCACATTGGCGATTTTTATGCGTCAAACAGCACGGTGATTAATCGGGTTCTGAATACAAATAGTGCTTAATGAAAAAATTATGAAAATAGGATGAAAATAGAAAAGAAAACACTGTGCCACATTTTTCTGATTTCATTGGCATACATTTGAATTACCCTCTTAGGGGGTGGCACCGAGACGGGTTACGAGTTACAGCGTGCACAAATGATTATTCATTGGGTAAATTCCCGCGCTTGCTATCGATGCTTCAACTAATTCCTCCTAACGAACAAGCCGCTGACGCTTCTTCCCTTAAAACTGTTCTCAAATACCTGCCAGCCGCTAGTTAAACCTCGAGATGGTATTGCGGTTCGGCAAAGTATCGCACCGCGATCCGCCAGCGCCCGTGGAACGAAACTATTTCACGATGGAACCTTTTTGTCCGCCGGCAACATTCTCTCGGTGGAAGATCGCTCGACGTCGACTGGTCGGGCCGCGAAAATACTCGGAAGAGGAGCAAGGAAAGAAGGAATCCTGGCGCGCTCGCTCCGGTACATTCTATAAAACTCCACGAAACTGACCGCGCGCGAGCATCGGGGAAATCCACGAGGGATTATATCGCGAGTCGGACCACCTGGTCGAATAATTAACGATAATTACGAATTCTTAAGTGCTAGTTGCCTACGCATACGTTTAACCGCGCGCTCGTTCGCCCGCGTCTTCCCTCGTTGGAAAACGGAGCGGTGAATACGTATACATATATGTAGGTATGTGAATGCTGGAGAGCGCGCAGTAGGTGGCTAAAATGTAGAGGCGTGTAAGCCACGCGAGAGTCCGATACTAGAAGTGAATTTTTAATGAAAACCGCGAGAGACTTTATTGCTCGTCGAATCAATGTCCACTTTCATTGCTCGTTAAATTCAAAGCTGCAGATGGACGAGGCGTATAAAATAATGTCTGTCTTATTTTGAGCTCCTCTAGAACATACAGAAAATATGTAACAATTATATTTTCAAAGGAAGATCAAATAAAGAAGAAGTCCCGTACTTTATCCCCGTCCTTCGAAAATTCACCAGAATCGAAGACCAATCCTGCGAACACATTCTTCGCTAAGCTCTAATACACCTCGCACACAAAAATCCATGGAAGCGATTATCCACGCGATGGAACACTCGCGTGAACCAAAACGTGCATCTACCCGGTGGGCCGTGGAAAGGCGGCGGATTAGAACGCCCGTGCGGATGAGCGCACGAGCAACGAGTACACGCGCGACCACCAAACTGTTCTCCGTGGCAGAAGTCGTGCTTTATCGTGGTAACGGTTAAGTACGGTAATTCTCGGTACGGACCGGGACCGTCGTTCGATAGGAGAACGATATACCAACGAAACGAAGAACTCGAGTACCACCACAACCACCACCACCACAACTGAAGACGACCACCGCGAAGACAACGGCAACGTACGTGATAATAGTAGCAATAGTTGGTGGTAGTAGTAATCGGGGTTAACTGGAAGGTTTTGTGGGATCTCGAGAAGAAGTATGTTAGCGGAGCTCCAATATACTCGGCAAAAAAGATTTTAAACGTCAACCATACAGAGTCAAATGTATACTTGGCGAAGAACCACCACAGAAAGTAAATAAACGACAATACTGCTTTCACGAAAAGTAAACGTGTATCTTATACCAAAGTGGCCAGACATCCAGGATCCGATTACCAAATCTTTTGAAAAATTAGAAAGTGTGGGTCCCTCTGGATACGGTCCGAAGGCCGCAAAATCAACGTCCGGGGCCAGCCCTGGTAGCGACGATAGTACCAGTATTAACAATAGTAGCACAACCAATAATAGTAGTGGAGGACGAAAATCGCGAGCCGCTCGTAGCCTACCTCCCACAAGCTCGCGTATCCATAGTGAGAGTGGACGATAATAACAGCTTTTGTTCGCCACGGGAGTTCTCTCGGGAGGCCATTAAGTCGCGTAACGACATTGATCGAGTTTGAAGTCGCTCGGCTTTCGATTCTATCCCTTCGGTTCGCGGAACGGGACGAAGACGCTCATCGTCGCGACGCGCACCAGCATGCCGGCCGCGAGATGCTCGAGGTATGTGCCGTTAATTCGCAGTCTCGCTTTATTCGTGAGTCACGATTCCCGAGGACGCAAGCAAGTTACGTGGGAAGAGCGCGATGGCTCGTCGAACGTGCACCAGGATCGACATTATTTCCCGTGTCCTTCGCCGAACAATCCTTCTTCATCTGCTACCTTTGTTTAATGCGCACGAAGAATACTTTTTTTGAAATTAACGCTTTGATTGCCATGTGAATGCTTTCGATGCTCCGTCGTGAAAGATCTAAATAGACATTAAGGATAATTAAGTCAACCGATAGTTAACCCTTAAATGCATGAATTTCTATTTGAAATTTCAAAAAGAACGCCATCGAGCCAAAGCAAACAGAAAGATAGGTCTCGTTTGTAATGGCCGTTAATACGAGTGGTATCAAAATTGTTACTTTATGCATTTAAGGGTTAACTAAACAGTCACCAAACTTCAGATGACGTAGCAGCGAACGTGTTAAATATAGAAATAGAACCCTGAATAGAACATTTACTTCGTATGTCGATGAATACAGTTCATCGGCGAAGTGTAGGATGATTTTAAGAAACTAGGCACTGAACTGAAGAAGTTGCTTCTCTCGCTCGTCCTATGTCCTACAGCTCGCTTCTCTCACTTTCTCTAATTCTATCGCTTCTTCCCACTCTCTCATTCCATCGCCTCTCTTATTCTTCCTTTTCTCGTATTCTCTTATTCCCTAACCTACAGAAGTTTATTTCATTAAAAACTACGATATCGATCGCCATTCAATCGATAAAAGATGCAATAGCAATAGATACAGAAGACATCGAGGAAGGAAAGCGAGCGGGCAAACCGACACGGATTTTCCGCTTCTCAGGTGAAACTACGAAAAATGTCCCGTTTCACGATTACGGGGAAGTCATAAACGCGATTCGATTTGCATAAGATACGAGCTGTGAGCGATGATGAGAGAATCGCTCGGACCGCACGATTCCGATCTTGGTCGATCGTTCGCGATGGCTCAACGAACGTTTCGATGATCGCAGCGATGATCGTTTCAAGAGAGCCTGCGGTTTTGCATGGACCGCTGCGGAGTAAGGTCGAATTTACCCCCTCGTTTCACTTTGCACGATCGTCGCGGCTCATACATGGGAATTCGAATAACGATTTGTAACAATTTACCCCGATTCGTCAAGAATGAGGACTGACTTGCGCCGGTACCTTTGGATGAAACACAAACGAAAACAGGATCATCTTCTAATAAATTATCCATCGCGATTATCCGAAACGAAAACTTGTAAACTCGGCTTAGGCATTATCAGGGGCATTATTAATCTAGGTAAGTTTTGCGAAAAGATGCGCAGCTGCGTACCAAAACGATCGTGAGATCGCGCGTCGATGTAAATGGATCGTCGACTGATTCGTGAAACTCGCGGAATGGGAAAAAGCACGAGAATTGGTGGATGTGCGTACACGCGGCTTGTCATGATTTATGGGCGTGTCGTGGCGCGGTAGTGCTCGTCTCTTTCATAGTGGCGCGAGCCCTCGAAATTAGAATCTACTGCACCGCCGGAGTTCCCACGACACGTCAGGTTTCTCTCTCTCTCTCTCTCTCTCTCTCTCTCTCTCTCTCTCTCTCTCTCTCTCCCCGTTCTCTTTTTATCTGGATCTCTCGCCGGGAGCGAGACGATTTATTTCTCGCTTCGAATCGGCTCGGACGATCGAAGTGTAGAGATAGGAGTTAAAAATCGAAAAGCGTCGGTCGGTGAGGGACTCGCGTGTTTACATCGACATAAGAGTTGCTTTGCGGCAGGAGATACGATCGTGGGGGTTAAGGAGCCGATCCAAGTTCCGGAAGGCTCGTTCGCGACGAACGAGCGACCGCACCGTCGGATAAGATCACCTTCGATAAAATTGAACGTCCATTTCGATAATTCAGTTGGCTCCGAGGATCCGAGTTCCGGAAGGGTGCTCCGCGACGAACGGACCCGGTGCAGGGCGGAGAAGATGGGCAGTTTCAATAAAATTTAATATCCATTCATCGTGGTAATTGATTTGCTATCGGCAGCAGATGTTTTTTTTTCTTGTCGGAAAGTTAGATCTGCCAACGGGATAACATGACTTTCAATAAACTTGGACGTTCATTTCGATAATTCAGTCGGTTCCGAGGATAACTTCCGAATGAGACCCCTAACGTGAACGAAACAAGATACAGGACGGAGAGTTTCAATAGAATTGAATATCTGTTCACTGCGGTGGTCGATTGGAAATTCTTTTCAAGGAAATTGCGAACGATCACCTATCTTATTGTTAGACTAACTTGTATAATTTCGTTTAAGGAACAGAAGTATGACCGTTTGGATAAATTAGTAAATTCAATTGGCCGGCATACCTATTGACTATCGAGTAAACACATTAATTAATCTGTAATTCAAATTTTCTTCTTTTCTTGCAATTAATTAATTAAATCATTTAGACGCGAATTAAGGCAACAATTCACACCCTAATACGCATAATACAGTAGTCTCTTTATTTGACCATTGCTATATAGGAGTGAAATTATCACTCCTGTTTTTATTTTACGATTTCTGAAAGAATCGATTCCATCCCTCATGCCGTTCCTTCATGGAAACATGACACTTTCAACGCTTTCTAATAGAAACTAGGGGGTAAACCCCCTGCGCTTTCGCTTCGCTCAAGCGCCAACCCCCCAGATCGCCTTTGCTCGCGCTTCGCGCTCGCTTTACCGGGTGCAGAAAAGCTTCGCTTTTCTGCAATAGGCACGACCGCGGCACTCGCGCTTCGCGCTCGCCCACGAATTTCAAACCGTTTCGAAATTGTTGAAAATTCAAGTATTGAGATATTAAACTATGCTAGAGAGTCCTCTGCGCTTTCGCTTCGCTCAAGCGCCATACCCCCTGAGAACGTCGGGTGCTCGCGCTTCGCGCTCGCCCGCGAAATGCAGCATTTCTGCAATGCGCGCAAGTGATCGAAACCGGACAATTAAATGCATCCGAACCAAACTTTTACATGTACATCAAGTATATACCCCTTTGCTGCGGTGAAACTTTATGCATGGTTAACTTCAACCATTCAGAAATTGCGACAAATTGAAATCTTTAATCCAGTATTCCGGCGAAACGCTTGCGCGGATTCAAAAAAAATTTGCAATGTAGTTTAAAAATATACCCATTTGGTGCCACGAAACTTTATGGTCATCTTCAATCGTTTCGAAATTACGGGATTTTCAAACTATAATTATAAATAAAATAGAGAATGAAAGATTTGAAACTGGCACCATTTCGAAATGGTTGAAGATGCCCATACACAATGTTTCGTGGCACCAAATGGATATATACTTGATGTACATGCCAAATTTTGTCCGAATCCGTTCAGCCGTTTTGCCGGAATAGTGGACTAATCAACTTTCTTGCTGAAATAGTGGATTAAAAATTAAAATTTGCCGCTATTTCGAAACGGCTGAAGACGGCTATACATAAAGTTTCCTGGCACCAAATGTGTATATACTTGATATGTATGCCAAATTTTGTTCGAATCCGTTCAGCCGTTTTGTCGGAATAGTGGACTAATCAATCGTTTTGCTGGAATAGTGGATTAAAAATTTGAATTTGTCGCTATTTCGAAACGGTTGAAGATGGCTATACATAAAGTTTCCTGGCACCAAATGGGTATATACTTGATGTGCATGCCAAATTTTGTCCGAATCCGTTCAGCCGTTTTGCCGGAATAGTGGACTAATCAATCGTTTTACTGGAATAGTGGATAAAAAATTTGAATTTGCCGCCATTTCGAAACGGTTGAAGATGGCCATACATAAAGTTTCATGGCACCAAATGGGTATATACTTGATGTACATGCCAAATTTTGTCCGGATCCGTTCAGCCGTTTGGCTGGAAAACTGGACTAATGGATTAATGAATTTTGCACTATTTCCGTTAGTCCAGTATTCCGGCCAAACGGCTGAACGGATCGCAACGAAATTTGGTATGTACTTTGAGTATATATCCATTTGGTGCCAGCAAACTTTATGTATCGCTATCTTCAGCCGTTTAGAAATGGCAGCAATATTAAATTTAAATTACATTTTTTTCAAATTTTGAATCTCCCGCCATCTTGTACCGGTTCAAGATGGCGGCTCACAAACCTTATTGTCAACTCACAGTAGTGTACTTGATTTTTGTGCCAAATTTCGTCCCGATCGGTTCAGCCGTTTTTCCGAAATCGAGGATATACACGGACACACACACACACACACACACACACACACACACACACACATACGAACGGTTTTCGCGATGGCGATAGCATAAGTCACTCCCTTTACGGTCGTGCCTAAAAATGAACCCAAGCAGCTCACCTCTTGGGAACCGCTACTCGTCTCTGCCGCCACATATTGTCCTTGACGATCATGATCCACCTCGAAGAAGCAGACAGATTACACCCGGCTTGATCCTCCCTCCTCATTCGTTCCTCGCGTGATTCCTTAAACCGACCACAGTCTCTCGCGCGTCATCCACGCGCAACTGACTCGAGGCACGACCGTGTTTTCACCGCGATCGAAACCTGCCGTGTTTATCACAAGTTTTATAGAAGAATCCCATCCAGTTCCGTCAAAGGATATCCCTTAAGAAGGATTAATCCTCGCGGGGTATCGATAAAACAAGTCTCTCACTCACAAACCAAAACGAAGTTACTCTATTCGATCCAAAGTGAAATCCAGCGCCGATAATTTCCATAAATCCCTCAATCCTTCCTCTCTGCGAGGTTCGCTTTCTTCCTGCACCTTCTTCGGATGACCCTTTGAAAATTGATCCGAATCTCACGGTCGATTTGGCTGAAATAGCTTGACAGGCAAACCGCGCGTAGGGTGTCACTCACTCATCGATCGACCCACGTTCTCCACTCCTCTTACTTCCGCCACCGACGCCGAAGAGCACGACGCACGGCGTCGTTCCGTCCTCACGGGTAGTCGGCACGCGACTGACCTTCTCATCGAACCACCCGCGGCACGTTTCCGCGCGCACGGTCGTCCACGTTCTCCTCCTCCTCCTCCTCCTCCTCCTCCTCCTCCGCCTCCTCCCTCCTCCTCCGTGCTCTCTCCTCCCTCCTCCTTCTTCGCCTCGTTAGCGTGCGAGGATTCAACGAAAATCAGAATCGGCTCGTGGCTCACCCTTTTTTCTTCTCTTCCTCTTCGATCGCCAACGTATCGATCGGCGAAAGGGAGACGAGGGAGAAGAAAGATGTTCCGCGACACGCGATACTTTCTTTGTAGGAAGCGAGGGAATCTGGCAGCCGTCCGCTCCGTTACTCGGCCAGCCGCAGTGTGATCGTCCCGGAGCGCGATTCTACTCCACATTCGACCCGTTGCTCGCCTTCTTTCCCCTCCATCGATCCTCCCCCTCCTCCTATTTCTCCCGTTGTTACCTTCTTTATCTGCCACCCAACGATGTACATATTCCTTCCGAGCTGATAGCAGCAGCAGAAAGGGAGAGAGGGAGAGGGATAGAGGGGGGGGGGTGAAGGAGAGAGAGAGAGAGAGAGAGAGAGAGAGAGAGAGAGAGAGAGAGAGAGAGAGAGAGAGCAGAAAAGATAGATAACAACCTATGGGCTCGTGGATGCTTTGGATGCTTTCGTTACTCCATTTTTTGTAAATGCGAGGGAGGAAGAGAAACGAGAAGTAAGAGGTTCCATTTTGCTAGCCTACGAGTTTCTACGTGTTGACGTGAAAGGATCGAGAGGAAGAGAAGATTGTAGGTGAGCTCGTTGTATACGCGAAGTCCTCTCTTTGTCTTGTTTTACGGATGGCGGAGATGATAGAATTCGTACTTCGCGGACAAATTTCTGGTAACAATCGGGAGAAACGATAAGATCCAGACAGAGCCCTTTTAATTTCGTCCCGTCGTTATTGTCACATTTGCAACACGCACAATTTGAATTAACAAGTTTTGAACTTCTTTTCTTTCATATTATTATAAAAGACTAATAATAAGTGTCCGAACGTCAATTGACCATTTTGCACTTCGTCTCGCGTTAACACACGTTCAAATTAGTACAAGCAAATCGACAGGTTTGACTGTGCCCTCGAGTTTTCACATACTTGACTGTTCGTTTAAATACTACTTAAGAATACTCGATCGCGCACCGTTAGAATTTGAAAAAAGTCCCTCACGCGCGGTAGTTATTCCGCGTCGAAGGTGGAACCCTTGAATTATGGACGTTCTATACGTGGCGCGCGTTGTGTGTTTCCGTTTAGCAATATTTCACCGAAGCCGGCGGAGAATGTAACTGTTTCTAATGCGATTCTGCTTGCCCGTCTCCCATAGTGTCCCTTGCTGTTTCCCACTCGCGCCGACGCGCGCACCGTACAACGACGAATGCCAAGCGGCACATGAGGAGGAGGAGGAGGAAGAGGGGGAAGAGGAAGAACCCTGCGGCCACAAGGAGTCGCAGGAAATATAACTGGAGCGTGCTATTCTCCCCGAAAAGTCTTCCAGCGTGAGCGGCATTCCGTGGCACGCAATCAGCATACCTATAGAAGCTTCCAAGCGTTCTCCGAATTCGAAGAAGGAACACGTTCTTCCTCGAGTTCTTGTCTGTTGTACGAAGAATCCTCAATTCTCCGGGTGCTGAACTTTCTCAAGGATCGAAGGTACTGCAGAATTCTATTCGAACACGTTTAGAAATTAACACAGAATTTTTGTTATAAACGTGAGCTCAAATGAATAGAATGTTGACTTTATTGTAGAGGAGTGGAAAATTGACCCTATACGACCCTCGTGCCATGGATTTCCTGTGCTAAATCGGGCGACTTTGAGATTGAGAACTTTAAGAACTTTGAGAACCCCTATTAACCGTTTGAATGCCACGGGTTTTCCTTGTTTCCCAATGCAAAATTTGCCAAGCGGTGCTATACGGCTTGTCTCATTCCGTGTCGAAGAATGCCAAGAAGCTCGATCGCGCTATTTTAGGTTAACATACAGTATGTCTGATTTAAGTGGAAACAGGTAATTATTTCGTAAAAAAGTAAAGATACAAAAAAATTTTTGAAACAAAAGTTGGTCGGTTGGATTGGGCGCATAATAAGGCATATTTTGTTTTTTTGTGATTGGAGGTATAAAGAACATTTCAAGGTCATCAGCGTTTTTTTAAATACAATGCAGTATTTTTGTATTCATAATGTGATAGCGGTTGCCGAGACGAGTACAACGACCTATAATGAAAGGTTATTCGAGGTCTTAAAAAAGTCGTAAATTAACAAAAAACATGTCCACACTTATATTTTTCATACAGCATTTAGTTACAACAACAAGAACTAACAAGAACTTTTCAGTATATTTTGTATTTGGCCGTTCCTTCAACATGTCCTCCGTCATTTAGAATACAACATTGCAATCTTCTCAAAAATTCTCTTTCTACGCGTTTTAATATCTTATCATTTATTTTTGTACATGCAGCAATAATCCTCGCACGTAATTCACCAACATTATAGGTCGTTGTACTCGTCTCGGCAACCGCTATCACACTATGAATAGAAAAATACTGTATTGTATTTAAAAAAACGCTGATGACCTTGAAATGTTCTTTATACCCCCAATCACAAAAAAAACAAAATACGCCCTATTATGCGCCCTTTCCAACCGACCAATTTTTGTTTCAAAAATTTTTTTGTATCTTTACTTTTTTACGAAATAATTACCTGTTTCCACTTAAATCAGACATACTGTATATGCAGTAAATCTTGCTTGTTTCGATTCAGTAGTATTCTAATAACTCATTGAGCGGGAGTAGGGGACAAGGGGCTTGATTGATCATTGATTCCGATTCCAATAAATCTCATCGTAATGTCAATGCCCATAATACGTTGGCACTTTTCGACACAGAACAGAAGAAGCGCAATGTCTCCGCGTAGCACTCAAACGGTTAAGAAAAAAAATGATCTCGTCGTAGAATCATGTCCCTCCCATGCGAATCTTCGCACTCCTGGCATTTAAAAATGACCTCTTCCAGTCTCTCGCAGCTGTAGTGAAACTCGACATCCCCATTGTCAGCATCGGTTTCCATCGGTTTCATTAATTTCTTTCTCTTCTACTTTTTCCTTCTGCATCGCGACCCTTTCCGGGAATGGAAAAAGAATTCTTTCTGCGTGACGCGTCTGATGCTACCTCGACGTCTTCTCTCATTTGGAATATCGATTCGAAGCCTACCTTACGCATGCACAATTTCTCGATTCACGCCCAATCTACATTCACATATATAAATTCTCAGGAAAAAAGGAAAACCTCGCGTATTCGAGCATTCTCTCGAAATGTACATAAAATTTGAAAGAAAATCTCTCCTCTATCCTCTGTCAGAAACAAAACCTACCTCATGATGGCCCAAATGGACCCCACGCTCGACCACCATAGTTCTGCCTATTTGCCAGCCCGCGGGTAGCATTCTGCAATTAACGTCAGGAAAGTAAAAGCACGCAAGAGAACACGCGGCAGCTAACAGCTTAAGAGACGTGCGTGGCTCTCTATGCCGAGAATCTCCCGCACGAAAAAAGAAGGAGACAGAGTTCGCGTACCGTTTGGTTCCCTATGCAAATTTATGCTAAAGGACCTTCCTTCTCGGCCTTCGAATCGCCGCGGACGAATCAAGGCGCGGTATCTCTCTAATTTCATCGGGTAGGAGGATTCAAGCCGCACCCACGCGTCGAGTACAATTAAGAGAAGTATTTCAAAAGCTTCCTTTACTTCCCTTACCTTCCACGAGTGGATTCTTCCTACAGATTATTCCGTAATTCAGTCGTTGATACTCTAATGCTAATGGGAGCTCCACTTTAAATCGGGGTCCGCGTAACTGGGTGAGTCGGTGGCGTAAACGCACAATGGGCAGAGCCTAAGATAAGGCCAAATCTTGGGTACAAAAGGGTGGCGAAGTACTGTTGCGTCACGAGGTTTACGTAGGAGGTATACAAATATGGCGAGCAAGTACGAGAATGGATATGGCCAGCGGAAACAGGAAGATGTATTGCTCGTGGTGAATATCTTGATTATGACGTTGTAATTTTGTAAGTTCAGTATGCACGCGGCTCTCTTTTTATGCGTATCTTTTTCACGCGGTGCACACTTATTTCGTGAACATGCACACGTTGCATAGATCTATGACTAATAAAAGTGTAAGCAGCCGGGAGCTTTCGAAATTCGAGGGTTTCCTATTATAGATAATGAACAGCGTGCTTCTTCAGCTCTAATTTTCTTGTGCAGTTTTTTATTCAGATTTTTCCGTGGAATGTGTGTATCGCGTAAAAAGAAGCCCAACCGCGCTTTTTAGGCACGACCGTTAAGGGAGTGAATTATGCAATCGCCATCCTGAAAACCGTTCGCGCGCGCGCGCGCGCGTGTTTTGTGTGTGTGTGTGTGTGTGTGTGTGTGTGTGTGTGTGTGTCCGTGTATATCCTCGATTTCGGAAAAACGGCAGAACCGATCGGGACGAAATTTGGCACAAAAATCAAGTACATTACTGTGAGTTCACAATAAGGTTTGTGAGCCGCCATCTTGAACCGATACAAAATGGCGGCAAATTTAAATATCGAAAAATTCATATCTTTGGTACTATTCATTGGATCCCGATAAAAATTTTACACTTACATGTACACGTATACAATGACAATTTCTGGAAATTTTCAAATTTTTTGATTGGCCGAATAAAAAATGGCGGCTAATTCAAATCTTTAGTCCAATATTCCGGCAAAACGGCTGAACGAATCCGAACAAAATTTGGCATGTACATCGAGTATATACCCATTTGGTGCCACGAAATTTTATGTACCGCCATCTTCAGCCGTTTCAAAATTATGGGAAATTCAAGTATGGAAACGTGAGTTACGCGGTCGTGCCTATGGCAGGAAGCGAAGCTTTTCTGCACCCGGTAAGGCGAGCGCGAAGCGCGAGCACCCAACGATCGTGCCGACCACTAACCACCACTAGTTTTTTTTCTTTCCACTTTTTCACATTTTTCTTTAAGACGTGCATTCAGTGCATAAGCTTTTCACCATTGTAGATACTATACATTATCGTTACGTGTCGCGTGATTACACGATTTCACCTGCTCCATGACAACGGTGTAACTAGAGATCTCTCGAAGTCGAACGCGAATCCCCCGTACGACGACACAGATTGAGGAGAGAATGATCGAAGGTCATCGCGACTGGCAGCCCATCTCAACGTTACGCAACTTGCGCACGGTCGCATCCTCGTTACATCTTCGAGGGAGGCCAAGGTCCTCGACGACCCTTTTACCACAGCGGTGGCTTGGCTTACCTTGGGAACGGGCTACCACTAAACCACGGCCACGAAGAGAATTCTCTTTTACCGCAAGATTTGCTCGTAGGACATCGGTAATGCCCGCGAGATTGTCAACCCACGGATTTTTATACGGCATGCTTTTCTAAGCTTACTTCTAGAAAGTTTGCGGGTAAAATGTCAGCGGCACTCATTACCTTCACAACTTATATGTAGGTATATCGTAAACCACGCGTAAGCTAAGCTGGCGCATGGAACGCATCAGCTGCATCAGTAAGTTCGCGAGCTTACGCGTCCTGAAGACTACACTAATCGTTCGCGAGACTCTTACGCGGATCTGCAATAATATCCACGTGCTTGCGGTCTTATACATAGATCGTGAAGCAACGGTGTGCCAAGATGCTCAGCTCATAGTACCCAGGGCGCACGTGAGTTTGCACGACGAGTCACGAGCCGTAGTCTAGTCGAGAGGACTCGAGCAAGGGGCACTTAATTAAGTTAACGCATATCCAAAGGTATCAGATGCATTTTTTTTCCGTGAGTGAGAACCGTGAGAGAACTACGTAGCCCGAGCACAGAACCTTAGGCTCTGCTAGCAAACTAATAACCATGATCCGCGAATACAGTGGTGCTCAGATACCTCCCTCCTCTCTCTCTTGCCTGGTCGGAACCCTTTTCTTCTCCCACTCCTTCCTGCTTCGCCTCTTCTGCTTCCTCCTCCACCTCCTCGTCTAGTATTTCCCGACTCGTACGGAAGTACGACGACCCCGTGGAACGCAGAATATTCACGAGGAGGCTACCTTGCCCTTCTTGAAATTCTATCGGGTGAGAGGCCGCGTGTCCTTCAAACGATACGCGATCGATCTCATTTACAAAGAACGACAGGACGATTGGAGGGTAGTCGGTTGATTCGATTGCTTTAAATAACTTTAGCTGATTCGAGGGAACGTACGATTGATCGTAATAGCTGGAGCTGCTCGTCAATGTCAGGGTACCGAGACCGTTTCACTTTGGAGGAAGGGCAAAAGTGAATTTCTAAGATGTCGAGAGTGAGTCGGAATTCAATGGAATTTGCTTTCTCTTAACATGCAGTAGTGCAACTCTATTCGATTTCTACCATCCATGAATTACTGGCGCCTACTGCTGAGTCTACGGTGGCGAGCAATGAAACCGGCCTACCTCGGACGTTCCATTGTAGGTGTAAGTGCTACTGCAATTCAGTGAGGTATCTGTTAAAAAATTACTCCTCTAGAACATCCGATAATTGTATCGCGGTAGAATGGCTAATAAACCCATTAATTACGACGTTCTTCTCGAATGCAATTGACCTTCCAGATTTGATTTGCATATTGCCGCGGTACGTTTTCATTATCTAACATATATTCCTCACCTTAACAGCTTAACTTATTTGGCATATATTTCGCGTCTACCTTCGCCGTCTATCTTCTCGCTGTATTTTCTTCTCGTCGCAAGCTTTATTCCGTTTAGTAATTAATAGTAATGGCATTGGATTCCAGCGATTCGACGCAAAATGCAACGCTAATTACGAGAATCCCGAGTATGGAGTCGCGAGCGCGAGAAAAACATGGAATTTCACCGATTCGACCTTAAATGAAGATAATAAGGATAGTAACAATAGGTAGGCGTCCTGAGCATGTGCATCCTGCCACTTACGACTATCGTCTCCCGTGTCTTGCGAAGGGGAAACGTTTTCATCGTGATTTCCCTGCGAACGAGGCAAGCATGCGAGCTCGCCGTAGCAGCTCGTGCGAGCGATCATCGTCTCGATAACGCGCGATGCGCCTTGGTTTACATCAAACGTGAGGGAGGAAAATTAACCGTTAACGAGTCCGCGCTCGATTCCACGTGGAACCGACGAAACTCCATCGTCCTCGTTGCTATCCTCCGCATCCACTACTGTTAACCAGCGATTGTTCGCCGCGGACAATGTCCTCCTTCTTTTCGTTACCAATATTCCGACACGCTCGGTGAATGTAAGGTGAGCACCACCAAATAGCGGCTCCCAGATAAATTCGCAGGATTCTCTGGCACGTCCGTAGGATACAGTTATCGGTAGGTGTTGTGCCTCGTATAGAAGAAGGAATTGACGATCCCGAACTGTTAACATTTTTTTCCATTCTCACTGACGTTAAGTCGTCCGTGTAACTTTACTGTTAATAGCTATAACTATGGGCGAGCGTGAGGATTTCTGGGACGAAGAAGCCGAGCGATCTTGCCTCGTAGACGTGCGCTAATAAAGTAATAAAAATAAGAGAGGGCGGTCCGCCGCTATCCGAATGTAGGCCGAGCCAACTACATATTACGCGCTAGCAACGGTAACGTAGCGTCGCTCACTTTTGAAAATTTTCAGTGGAAATACACGATGCGCATGAATAGAACATCCGGAATTTTGAAGCGCCTTCCAAATAAAAATGTCCTAGTCAACGGGCAGTACTTAAAATTGTGTAACTTAATCAAAGTATACCAAAAGCCTCTATAAAAAATCTCAGATTAATGTTATCATCTCAAATTTTTATGTATTAAAACGTGCTAAAGAGACACGACTTTCTTTAACGAAGGAGAAACGTATTTCCATGATAGGTAAGTTAAAGTTGAGCAACGATATTCTGTTGGGCCAGAAAAACGACATTTCCTCTAATCGACAATTTTCATTACCCTTATTAGGACGTATTCGCGTAACACGCGCATTACGTTTACGCTTACCATTCGACGTGCATACGTCAATTTGGTAATTTCGATGCGCGTGGGCTCGTGTCACGAGATTTTACATCGTTTCCTTCGTAACTCGTGGACAAGCTTTATGTAAGCCTACGCATATTTTATCACTCTCGGTTCTTTCTCTTGTTGAACAAGAGAACTCGAATCGTAAAGGCTTTGCACATCGAAGATTTAAGGTGTAATTACACCTTACTGTTCGGAGTCAAGTTCAAAAATCTTCTCAGGTAGTCGGACGTTTCCGACTACCCACACGTCACATCCGTTTCTACTTCCATCGCAACCAACCGCGCGAGAGTAATATATGCACATTAACGAATTGATGCGTCCATTAACGTGCGCGAGAGGAGAGGACGCGTTTGCATAGGCTGACAGAGGGCAACCAAGTGTGTTCTTCGAGCGTGTTTGCACTTCACGCGAGATACCGTCCGTTGACTTTAAGGCCGCGACCTTGACGATCTTTCAAGAGGATTCACCGTTGCACGGTGGTCCACGATAATTGGCGAGTCCATTGGTAAGCCGATGCCTCTCGAAGACTCTTGGTGTCTTCAAACGTTTGAAGGAGATGCATCGCAACTTGTTTCAATGTAGAAGAATGAAGGAATCGACGATTCCACTGTAATTAATGTCAGCCTCGCACCGAGACCGTGAAAGGTCATTCCATGGTATATGTATGTATGTACCTTATAGTGTGATAAAGGTTTCTCGAGTTCTTGAATTGTCCATTAATAAATAAACAAACGAACTGCGAGTCGGAGCGAGCGATTATCGAGAGAATTGTTAGAGATTTTTAGAGATTTTCAAGCATCGTAAAAGAAGAGGGATCTCCCTTCTCATCTGTAATTTAATTACTTATCCTTCAGCGCGTGGATTAGTAGAATTTCTTGAACCGACAAATACAGACATCTAGGAAAGCCTCTACTCTCTAGGCTGCCATCTGACTATTTCATAATCCCGTCCAGCTGACAGAATCTTCCAGGAAGAACACCTTCAATGGACTTTCATCCTATCCTCGTCCCGTTACCCAAGATTGTTCCACGAAGTGCATCGTAAGTCCTGCGGTGTACAAAAACCATCACTGTTCATTCTTAATCTTCTTTAAGTTTACCTTGTATTCGCGTCCAGCATCGTGCTCCCACTCCTTCATTGCAAATCCTCCGAATCAATTTAACGTAAACAGGCACACCACGATCACCTTCAATCCCAGAAGGTCTCGAGTTGCACCTTCGCGCGAGGCGGTTCCACCTTCCTCGGATTCTTTTTCCTCGTTCTTCTCTTCCTTGGCTTTCGGCCAAGGGCTGCCTGGAACGCGTCCTCCCCCTGCCTACCCAAGAGAGTTCCTTGAACGGCACCGTAGGTGAGGAGCATTATCACTCGTTTCTCCTCCGCATCGTCGGCGACTTTCCATCTCGTTTCATCCTCCACTCGCTCGCACGCCTCCCACCCTAGACACGTTTCACACAGGGCCAAGACGCTCGAGGTGGTGTGCGTGCACACGTTCGCCGACAATCTACGCCGAGAGATCCTCCTCGGTCTCTCTTATCCGATCTTTCATTCTCTCCCCTCCCACGTAAATGTATTTTTCCACCGAACTTACCCCTTCGTCCCTCCCTTCCTTTATCTTTCCTTCTCCCTTTCTCTGGCAAATAGTATTCTTCTTCGTTTTCCTTCTTCTCCCTTTCTCACCTTCTCGATCCAAGGAACATAAAGGCCCGCAAGACCTGTTTTCGCAGTTCACCTCGAGCTTCTCCCCGGGAGAAATTCCTGCTTGAGCCTCCTCCGCTTCGCTTGGAATAGGAGCGTCTCCCGAAGAACAGTCGTCGCGCGAGCGCCATCGATAGAGACTCGGAAAGCTCCGTCCTGGGATCGCTGGCGGTGTCTTATCGAGCGCAGGTGATCGACGCACAGTGAGTAGAATGCGAGTCTCGAGAAGAATTCGCTTATCACTTTCGCGTATCTCGTTTGGTATTCCTCGTGGTGTGAATTCGAAATTGGCTTCCCACGAACTCCGCGTTTTCTCGTAGTAGGGAGCCGATACTGGAGCATAGGGCAATTTTAGATTTGCCGTTTCGTATTCCTCTTGCGGTTTTCTTCATCTGGAAGGGCGAATTTCTTTCTTTCTCGTGGCTTGTGTAAGCAGGACTCGTTCCAAGGTTGGATCAAGGTACTTGTTAAATTTTTTTCATGCAACTATTGTTATTTTAAAAAATTACCGCGTTCTTAACGTAGATATTTTATACGTGGCCAATCTCCGCTCCCTTGCTTCATAATTATTCTAAGAATTGAAGAACTGTATATGTATACAATCATTCTACGACGCACGTGCAAGGGTTCAGCCAAGCTCTGTATTTCACACATCTTCAAGAATGTTCGTCGATAGAATTCGTAATATGTTTTCAGAATAACCAAAATGTTGATCGCATTATTGACGCTGCCTCTGGCAGCGGCAGTTGAATTTCCAAGAGCAGTGGAAGGAGGCTTCTTTCTGACAATCGAAAATGGCACCTTGAAGGACGTACAATTCTCGACCGGCACACCAAGCTTCGATCTTGACCTGTCGAATCACGGACTCCTGAACATGGACAAAAGAGCCTTCGACAATGTCGCCACCTTAAGATCCCTTAATCTGGCCAACAATTCCCTTACCGTCTTACCCGACTTCGTGTTCTCAAACCTAACCGCCCTGGAATACTTGTCATTGGCCCAGAATCACATAGACGAAGTGAAATACCTGTTCGTGGGCCTGGACAACTTGAAGGTCCTGAATATCTCCTACAACCCGATAATCCACCTCAGAAGGGGACACCTATTTGGCCTGACCAAAACCGTGGACATAATAACACAGGGCAACATATTTCGGATCATAAGTACGGGGGTCTTCGAGAACTCATTTCTAAAAGATGACGAGGAAGTCAAGCGCATCGAAGAATCGAACGTCAAGGTGGATCCTTTGGAACGTTGTGAGAAGCAGGAGGGTGAGATGGACACCTTGACGCGTGGGAAGAGCGTAGCCAAGCGTATTCAGGTAAGCAAAAAGAATCCTCGGCTCGCGCGCAAGGGCCTCCGTCTGATGGCCTGCATGGCCGAGTACGTGGTGTCGTCCTTGGAAATTTTGAAGAAGGGCGTGGATCTACCAGCAGGCTGCGCCGAGGTGAAATACGACGACGCCGAGAAGAGCGTCGATCTTCGTCGACTTGGCATCAAGGCGTTTCAGGCCGGTTGGTACCAACTGGATAGCCTACCGATCGCCACGATCGATCTCTCCGCGAACGAGATAGTCGAGATCGCGAAGGAGACCCTGAACGATTTACCGTCCGATCTGGTCTACGTTAATCTCGAGAAGAACCGGGTGACCAGAATCTGGAGTGAGGTGATAGAGAACGCTCATTTGAAGATGCTCAATCTCAAGGACAACCAGATCGAGACGATCGACGCGGGTGCACTGAAGAACACGAACCTGACCGGTCTCTTTCTCACTGGGAATCTACTTGACGACCTGGCTTTCTTATCCAGCCTGCCCGCCACCCTGACGGAACTGGTCGTCTCCGGGAATCGCATCGAGAGCGTCCCTCCGGGGATCTTCGCCAACCTCGCGCGTTTGGTATACTTCAATCTTGGCAACAATAAGATCGCCACTCTTCGGAACAATACGTTCGCCGAGTTGGCGAACCTTCAGGCGCTGATCCTAACGAGGAACGATATCAGGACGGTGGAGGTTGACGCTTTTAAAGGTCTCAAGACTTTGAGGATTCTCTACATGTACCGTAATGCTATATCGAGTCTGCCCAAGGCTGCCTTCGCCAGCTTGGAGAACCTACAGGATCTGCATTTAGCTTGGAATGAGTTCTCGGTCCTTACCAAGGACACGTTCGCCGATTTGCCAGACGGGTTGGATTACTTACACCTGGATTACAACAGGATCGAGACCGTCGAAGTTGGTAGCTTCAGTCAGGTGCCCAGGATGGTTCTCTCCTTGGACAACAACAAGCTCACCAGCATCCCAGCTGGCACGTTTGACCTACCAAGTCTTCAGGATCTCTATCTGAACAGGAATCAGCTGAGCAGTATCGAGGGCGACGCTTACGACGGCCTTCCGCGTCTCAAGCACCTCTGGCTCTCGGAGAATCGAATAACGGACATTCGCAAGGGCGCTCTCAAGAATCTTCTGGGTCTCGATATTCTTGACATCTCGAAGAACCCCTACGAGCGCCTCGACAACGGGGCCCTTTATGGCATGAGTCTCGAGAAGAAGAGCTTCCTCTACATCTACGACAACAACTTGAAACTGTTGCAGAGTGGCGTCTTCGATAATGCTTAAGCGATCGTTTTATGCGGAGGGAGGACAGCGGTCGAATGACGCGATAATTATTGATCACGATTAAATTCTTCTGCCCAGTTGTTTCTATGGATTATGCTATGCTCGTGGGATTGCTACATTTCGTTAATTAAACGATGAGCTTTGTCAAACCAATTACTTTCTTCTCTCCGTATATTTACTCGCAGTTCTGATTGCTTTGTGCGGTGCACGGTTAAGTTGACAACAAGATGAATGGAAGATCGATCGATTAAGTAGCTAGAATCGCTCGACTTAGGCGTTAGTACCTTAAGTTTATCGTTCACGTGGCCTCCGTTTTTTCGACTATCAAACGACCAATTTCTCCAAGAGCTTTTTTCTACACCCTACAAGCCGCCTCTCTTTTGTATACACATTTTACATAGGCAAGCTTTACCCTCCCTCTTTGTTATTCTCAATCACGGATTCCTTCAATCGGTAGATCTACGCGACTACTGATCTTCTTACATGCCTCTCACCTAGTATAAGCTTGCTTCATCGCCCGGCCGAGTATCTCAGGGGAATGGCCCGAGCCTCTATCCCGAGCGAGAAATAAAATGGTAATGAGAACTCAGGAATTCGAATGGCTCGATTAAACGTATCTCCCTCTTTTCTGCGAATGCCTGAAATGGTGCGCGTGAATTCACCAACTGACCTCTTCCACAACCTTCATCCTCGCACCCTCGATCTTATCGCTTAAAGCGAATCGGTCCGCGATCGTTCGTTCACGGCAGACATTCTCACGGCTGATACGCGGACGACAACAAGTGCCCACGATGATAAAACGAAAATAAAATGAACATTCGCACATTCGTCCGATCGCTCGCTGACTCGCGCATTTCGTTAGCCCCATCGACGAGCCTCGCTATGCTCGAGCAATTTTCTTAAAACCCGTTCGTCGTCTGCTTTCTCCCAACGCACCTGTAGAACGTTCCTGGGAGTATCTATGCCGTGAATAAGACGAATAAGACGAAACATCTTAACGCGAGGCTTAACGACCAGCTGGCCTTGACTTTCACACGGACCTTCGACCTTCGGCCGTGTACCGCAAGAAACATCCGTTCCCCAAACTCGATCGAATTTTGTTCACGAGAACAAGCTGTGAATTATATCCGAACGAGTAGAGGAAGAGCTTTTGGAGAGCCTGCCGAATGGCGATTTTCTATCCTCTCCAAGGTAATTAATCACGGTGGACAGAACCTATTCGTTTTATTGATCACAAAAAAAGGAGAGCTCACGTTTATTATATCCGTTGACTATTCTTATACGTCCACTTTCGACGACATTTTACGAAAGAGACATGAATCTTCGAATTGAAGGTTAATTAATTATTCAGAAAAGCTCTCTTTGGTCACGTTCTGTCATACAAGAGAGCTGCAAAACATTTTACGCGCGAACGTTTGGTATGCCGTGGAACTGGTTTCATTACGCGCGACAACATTTTATTCCCTGATTAGATCAAATAATTTCCCAGCTGATCGTGAGAAGCTTACAAGTTTCTTCAGGAAGGTATTTTTACATTAGCTTTTAAGAAATCCGTGGTCTTTATTTTAATCTATTTTATCAGATATGATGAAATTAATACGAGTCTAAGTGTGCGCCTGCATTTCAAACGGTGGCGATACCTACGTATCTCGAATAAACTCGCAAGTATGTACAGGCAGGACAAGTAAGCACGGCCCTCCAGTCCCTCCACGATTGTTCACACAACGCTCCTCACCCACTTGTTGTCCCATCGGTGTTACGCAATTAGCTGGTTAAGGGAACACTTCTCACCTTGACACTGCTAAAAAGAATAGCGGCCGCTGTCATCCGGTAATTTGTCATACGCGCGATTTTCAGAGTGAGATAAAACTTCGCGCATCGTCGCGTAGACGGAATCCTCCTTTTTTCCCTTTTTTCAAGCGTCTTCGTAATTATTGTAGATTGTAATCGTGTTCGTTAATACATATGCGTTGAACAAATCTCTTGTCTCCAGCACTATCCTTCAAACATCTTTTTGTTTTCTCTTACTCACTAAACGAATGATTTGTAAAAATAAGACACGCTAAGAAAAAGCCACAGTAGAAGAATGTTGTTGACTAGCAGTAGCAGTAGTTGAATATCTGACTATCTAAAGCACCCAACGTGAAAATGCACCAGTGAAACGTCAACGACCCGTGTCTTTCCTGAATTTGTCCACTTCGCGCTTCCATGTAATTCGAAAATAATTTCCCTATCGCTAGCAGGCCGGAATGGTTTAATAGCACCACGCGGAGCGTATCGTACGCCCGCATTGTTTGTTCTTCCTAGGCGCCGCGCCGGGTAGATATTCGCCGACTAAATTACCCATCGCTAATTATCACGGCTTCCTCCTACGCGCTAATAGTCCCGCATCCTCCGCTTGAATTCTGGGGTAGCTTGTCGGGATCGTGCGAGGAAAAGCAACATTTTATTTTTGCTTCGACATAGCGACTAGAAATATTGTAGAAAGCAGTCTTGATATATCGAGCCTACCGCTATTCGTCC
The DNA here is from genome assembly GCA_944319695.1 of Tiphia femorata. Lineage (NCBI taxonomy): Eukaryota > Metazoa > Arthropoda > Insecta > Hymenoptera > Tiphiidae > Tiphia > Tiphia femorata. The sequence goes on along the minus strand of OX090901.1, from coordinate 24,074,980 downwards.
CTACCGCCGATGATAACGCACGATATGTACTTCGATAGCCAACTTCGAATGTTCTCATCTTCTACTTTGACGAATATGCAACAATTTATTTTTGCTTCGACATAGTGTCCAAAATAATGTGGAAATCATTCATTATTGTTCAGGACTACCGCCCATAATAACGAATGACCGTTCGATAGTCAACTTGGACAGTTCTTATCTTCTACCACGACGACCAAGTCCCTTCGGGTTGACCTCGCGCGCTTCACCAACCAGCAACGGCTTTCAGTAAGTGTGAGAGGGAGAAGATCGGTAGTTGTGGAAACAAGGAAGTAGAAGAGGAGGAGGAAAAGGAAGAGGAAGAGGAAGAGGAAGGAGAAGAGGAAGGGGAAGGGGAGGGGGAAGGAGAAGAGCAAGGTGTAGAAGGAGATAAAGGTGGAAGAAAAGAGGAGAAGGAGCGACAGCAGCAAGGTCGGCCGGCAGGCAGCAAGCAACAGCAACAGCATCGGCACCACCGGGCCGCCGCGCCGCCGCCGCCAGTTCTCACATAGCGCGAGCGCTTCTTGTTCCATGGCGAAGGTCCCGAGCAATTTCGTGGCATTGACACTAAATACCTGTGTTCTTCACTTCCGTTTTGAGCAACGGTATCTGCCAAGGGTTATGGAACGCGAGGCTACTAGGGCTAGACAATGGCTTTCCCGCGGACGCGTACACCGGGAACTAAGGCTTTCTTCGAATTTCCGCTTTTAGTCCGCTCACCTTCAGCCTCCATTGATTTACCAGCTATAATTCCACATTCGCTTCGTTCTACCAGTTGTTTAAAATCTTGATAAAAAATACTTCGCTTATAAGTTTATCTTGCGACATTTGCCAAGAATAATAGAGAAATAATAATATCTAGATGAACTTAAGAATCATCAAAGCCTCCTATAGTTAACTTTGTAACGGGTCGTAGATAGATCGCGGCATTTGTTTACCCGGAAACGAAACCATCTTCCTCAAGCAAATCGATAATTGTAGTTCTGTGGCGTAACTGTTCCCTAGGTGGCATGCTCGTGGACCATAGAGGATTCTTACTGGAGATTCGCACGCGCGCGAATGCATCGTGGGGAGAGATTTCTTTCGATGGGCAAGAATCGCGCTGGAGAATGTCGGCCATCGGATATTCAAAGGGGGAGTAAGAGAATCCATAGAGGGCGCGAGGAGAAGGAGAAGAAGAAATGTTGAAAGAGAGAGGGTGTAAGAAGTGTGGAGAGAGGGAGAGAGGGAGAGGCTGTAAAGAGGGTGCCGATGATTCTGAAGTAGAGCAAAGGTACCTTGCTTGACTTACCGGAGAAAGGTTTCCTCGAGAAACCAGCGGGTTCAGTGGCCTTCGTCCGCTCGGATCTGCTGTATCTTATATAGACGTAATGTTCGGAAAGCGGCCACCGTGGAACTGTATGGAAGCTGTACACATTGTATGCTTTGTATAGAAAGAGCGCGAGGACCGGCCGACCAACCGGCGTATTGTCGCCGTAGTCGAGAGGGGTGAAAATCTTATATTAAGTGTTTGAATTGTTTTCCGTCCTTTGGCCCGCACTGCAACACGATAAACAGTTTACACGTTACACAAGTAAACAGCAAACGACGAAAACATTGCAAAACGAATAAATAATACTTTCTCCCCGATGCATCGACGTTTCTTCTTATAAATGAATTACTTATTGTTTGTTGCTGAATAAGCTATACCGAGCCGGTGATAATTTCAGTGTTAAAGGGTGTTAAATCTCCATGAGAATTCTGCGCAAGTTTTTAAATATCAATCCAATGGTTTCTATTTTCTACAAGACTTGCGAGCATACCGGCGGCCTACTAGGAAATAGCCAATGGGGTCAACCTGTCTCCACGTTTTCACGGAAATATTATCTTCCGTCGTTTCTTTGACATCGTTGTCGAATACCTCGATATTTCTCGACGCAGCTCCCGTGTTCCTAATATTTGACCGGGCTCACTCTGACTTTCGACTGAACTTGCTCGTGAGAATTTTTAATATTGACCCAGCTATGTTTATAGTCTCGGAGCATGGTCCAGTGAAATTATCACCGGCGCGTAATATCCGCAAGGAGATTGTCGAATCCATTACCGCGATAGCGAGCGAGAATTATTGCGGGGCCGGTTAAAAAATGTTGTCCTACCAAAAAAAAGCAAATACCACATTAGAAACTCGGACTTGAAAGATATTGATCTTAGGATCCCTCACCTGCGTAAAATTCAAAGAAGAAAGTTCGAAGGAACCCCAAAAACAAGAAAAGAAATTCGCATTTTTTACGCTGACCACGCCGTGTCATTATCGATCTCTCGATAAATTTCCGAGAACAGGAACGTTGATTTTTCGCGAAGAAGACCACGCTCGCGTCACAATTTCGCCCGCATGCCAAGTAGAATGCTCAGCATGCAGGACTCTCTGATAAATTATACGCGAGTAGTGGGACCGGTTTGCGTATACGCCTTTCGATCGTGAATCTGGAATGAAATAAAACGGCACCGTAAATGTGGTGCCGCTTCCTCTCTCGTGACCGCGACCGAATTCGGTCCACTTCACCGCGGTCTCTCCTCGCGGTCATCGTGCGAGCCGTGAGTGGACGGACGAACGACCGGCCGCCGGCCCGACAAAAAGAAACAAAACTTATCCCTCGCTTTCTTCTTCCCCTTTCACCTTGGCACACGTGGGCGTAGTCGGTAAAAGTTCCTCTCCCCTTTGTTCTGTGCGCGCGCGCGCGCGCGCGCCATAAGGTACGATTAAAAGGTCGTGGGCCGAAGGTAGTGTGATTACGGGCAATTCAAATGAAAGTTCAAAATAGTTGAATTGGAAGGAAAGATTGCGAAGCAAAAACTTTTCGAAACGCTACACTGGACGCATAACTCTTATTAACGAAAATGGAATAACAAGAATTACCGGATCTTATCGTTAGTGTCGAAGAAAATTCGTATCGTGAATTTTACAATAATGTCTCCCGTGGATCTTCCGAGGTCCTTCTTATAATTTTCAATTCTCCTCCTCAATTTGACGCAACCAAGACCGTTAATGGAGAACGTGACCGATTCGTGGCGCATCGCTGACTCGAACGAGATTCGATTTGCATAATGTCGGATCGAGGCGAGTCGCCCCCGCCGTGGTGGTCAGGAGTCGGGACGAATATTAAACTGTATAAAGTCGATCGCGAGCACAATCGGGGACATTGTGTTAAGGATAGGCGACTTTCGTGCAAATGACCATTAATCGTGATTTCGATCGATATTCGAAAAGTTTGTCAATCGCAATCGAAGGCTAGTAAATGGGCTGTAAATTGCGGATAAAGACAATCGACGAGCATCATTGGTACTTTATCATTTTTAACAGAGAAAAGTATCTGTCGCGAACATTGATTTACCTTAGGTTGAGGTAGGTCTTGCCTCTCGAGAAAAATAAAGACAGATATGCATATACCTAAGGTTAGGGTTAGCGTACGAACCTAGTCCGAATGGTCCACATCTAATCTACACGTAGATATACTATATCGGTATTACGACCCTAGTGGAATGTGTGAAAAGCAAACAGGGATTTCGCAATTCCGCCCCGAAGTGATGAAAATAAATCTGGCCCGGTAATGAAGGCGGAGGTGGCTACTAGAAGCGACGAAGGTTATTATGCACCCTAGGCAAATGGTATTAAAGGTTTCGCCATGGTATTAAGCTTTCATTTACGAACGATGCAATTCCCGAGCCGTAATTGGTGCATTACGAAGGTGCCAGTTTGCCGGATTATTTGGCAGCTAGACGTTCCAGAACAATGGGGTGCCTGTCTCGAAGATAATGGCACGCCAGAATTAGCAGGCCGAATTTTTCATGGTGGATTGCCGCGGCTACTTCATCCACGATGAACGTTAGAGATGAAATTAGGTGAATTTTATTTGGGAGATATTGGAACAATCGTTGTTATTGTAATTCTTAATAACTGCTCGAGGATCAGTAAGAATTTCTGGGCGGTAGAAAATAAAGTAAATATAAATGTGAATGTCCCGGGCACTCCTTACTACCTGGGTTTATCGAAACTTTTTAGGGCCCCCTTGGGCCACTTCCATTATAAGCTTCTTCGAGAGTGTTGTAATAAAAATCATTTTCACCACCATATGTCTCTGCATTTGACCCTTAAGTGCATAAAGTATCAATGTTCATACTAATCACATTAAAGGAGGCCATTACAAACAACCTATCTTTCTTGTTGCTTTGGCTCAAATAGAAGTTCATGCATTTAAGGGTTCAATTTTGTGGTCCATATTTTTTCTAGTTCGGTGATAACAATCTATCGTCTAATACTAAAGTAAGTTGAGCCTTAGATATTTAGATCGGCCTGTAAGTGGCGCGACGCTCTCCTCGAGTTTCCCAGTACAAATCAAATTTCTTGTCCTGCCTCGTAACACGAGCCTGCTTGCAAAACGATCGCTCGGTATTTCGGTACCAGCACAAAACGTTAGCGATGGCTTGAATTACGATCGTGCGTTTAACGTTGCGCGCGTGCAGTCGTCTTCGATTCTTTATCCAGCAGGCACGCGTGCATTGTTAAAATCCCTGCTAATGTCAATGAAAATGGTAAATGTGCAATCGATCGCAATTTTCTATCGCAAAAATTTATCACAAAAGTTCAGACTTTTCTTCAATATTGTCAATCGATCATCGAAAATCGATATTAACGGTCAACATTTAAAGGCAAGTTTACACCAGCAAGGATTAGGATAATATTTTGTGAGCGCACACGTGTATTCGTAAAATTTTCGCAAAGACATTCACTTTCCATGGGTGGGGGTGGGGGGATGAACAAGGCATTTGCAAAAGCTTCCGCATTCTTCGATCGTGTACCGCGCATCGTATTACAAGGGGGAATGTGTTCGTATTACAAAGAAAGAAGTGGAAATGGGATCGTAACGAGTTCGACGATTTTCAACGTCGACGAGGAATCCGGGTCGGCGATAAATTGAATTCTTTGTACTTGTTGTATGCTTGCCAGGCACTGACGATATCAAGCGTTTCAATTTACAATCCAGACGGATTTCTCAAGTTTTTCACGCACTCCAATAATTGTTCGGTATTATCTCTATTGATGTAAGTATAGGTGACGGATAAATTCCATCTTCAGATTCATTCTTAAGATAAACATACCGCCTAACACGCTTTTACAATAAATATAATTTATTTTCACTTTAACAATAAATATAAATCTTACTAACGAATCTACATTGTCGACGCATATATGTACACGTAGAAGACCGATTTAAAATGATTTTACGATTATTATTAATACGAAGTTGTTTGTTACACACGCGGAACACGAGGAAAAATTCCTGGTCGACGGCTGTGCTGAGACGTTACAGCCTCAAAGGGTCAAGATCCATCAAAGTGGAGCCGAGATGAATGCCTAAATCTAGTGACGCTCGTTATTATTAGAGGAGATCGGAGCGCTAGGTACTTCCGTATTCCTGGCAACAACAATGACAAGAAGTTTCGAGCGCTGAGTTTCCGCATTCTGCGGTGATGCTCTCGCGTACAACGCCCTGGCAAAACGTAAAACTCTTATAGGGCGCGTTGCAAAAGAAATCGGTCGTATTACACGTCGTTCCAGGAAACATCATTCTGTCAGTCGATGCCAATGCAGCCACGCCAAGATTATGGTTCACCAAGCCATACCGATGGTAACAAGATCGTCTGTGCAATTTTCACGTCCTGATATTTCTCGCCGAAAGGAAGGTTACGGATAAGAAATCTAACTAGAGAGGAAATTGAAAATTTCGAGATCTGTTATACATATGTATAGCAAAAAAAGTCACGTGTGCTCCAGCACCCCACTGTGTATTCAATAAACAGGTAATTCTAATATCATTTCATTAACAACGTTGTAAGCGCAATTTGATCGTTCTCATAAAAGAGTTCAAAGCAGAATTGAAAAAAAAAGGAACACCGTGTTCCAAGAGTTCAACGGTATCTTCGAAATTGAATTCGACGCACTCCAATTTCACTCTCGAATCGGAGATCGAAAGTTTCGGAGGATAGGATCGAGTGCGCGTATCCGCCGGGAACAAAAAGAGGGTTCATAGAGTGGATTTACGTAATCGAAAATTATTAAAGGCATTTTTAATTTTCTACATAATGAAAGTGGCCATCGCGGATGTGCTTTAGTACCATCGTCGCTCGATGCAGTTTATTTTAATCGCGAATTTACCGCGCGCCGCACTTTCACGAAGCGATTAACTGGAGTAATGAAACTTAACGGAAATTAACTTCGAATTGAATTTGTCGTTTCGTGTAATTGTTCAGAAGCATATCGGCAGAGCAACACCGCGTCACGGTCACGAGGTGTTCACTATTTTACGAAGACTCGCCCGTACGGATTTTAATATTTTATTCACTCATCCTTCCCAATTTCCTATAAAAATGTGAGTTAAAATTAAACGGGTAAAATAGAATTTCTTTTTTCTGCCAGAAAGAAGGAAATGAAAGTTTCATCCTCTTTTATTAATTCTCGCGAGACTCAATATTCAGCGTAAATGATCTTGGATAGTTAACATGAAATGAAGGTGTCAAGCAATTTTAGCGACGCCGACGATTAGGGACAATAAACAGAACGAACGTGACGAAAGTAGAAATTGGCGGGGTAACGATTAAGAAATGAGAGAAATTTGGCTACGTGTGCGAAAAATTACTGCGTGTTATCTTTCCACATAATTATCACAGTACAATACACATCTGTTAACGATGACGCATTTCGCATATACACGACATTGCTGTCGTTGGAAAATTACTCCTCTATTATTCTTCTATTATTTTAGAACCGAGATGTCGAGTTATCGTATGACAGAAATATACATTTTCTCGATACACGGCAGACGAAGAATCTAATCAATACGCCGAAATTTATTTTGAAACTGATCGCTTCGCATTGATATGCTATAAATAATACTCTATTATCGTATTACGAGGTATATCGTTCGTATACGTATTTGCGCTTAGTTGCAAACGCTTCTACTTTTGGCGTTGATCTCCCAATAACGAGCATAAAATATTTGAGACGCAAAGGAATTAAAAAAACCACATAACGTTTATCGGAACAAGCGGGTCAGTCACTTCATTCCCATCATTCACGCCATCATTCCCTTTACGGTCGTGTCTAAAGATCGGGAATGCTGTCCGGCTTTTAATTAAAGCTTTTCTAGATCTATTTGTTCGCTGCGGCGCGTAGTCGTCAAATGAATAACTGACGAGAATAAAAATTAACAGCTTTTACGTGAAAGAGCTTAAAATAAAGTGTAAAGCGATATATTAACGGGCGACGAACGGATACTTTCTACATACAATTTAATGTGCAATTTACAATTCTAACGGATTCGTATTAACCTCCGTGGTTTTCCTAAAATTGTCTATATTCTATAATACACAACTGTACGGCTAGATGCAGAAAGCAGCTGATTGCCATTTATTTTACCTCTACGAAAATGAAGACGGATGTGTGGAGAATTATTAAAGAAAGCATGCATTGATATGGTTAGACGAATGACTTTGGCATTCTCTTGATTTAAAAATTATGCTATCTATACCATAGTAAAGTTCATTTGTACAATTATAGTAAGACTTCATTAGTGCTACTATACTCCAGAATATTATGAAAATTACAGAATATAGTCTATCACAGGGACATATCCCTGTACAAGATAAACAACTTGGTTTTAAGTACTACCTGCCATTGTATAAATTTTAACAGGCGTATAGAGAACCTCTGCATCCCAGAAATGAGATAAGTTACACTTTGGTAGACCATCGCAAAGTGATATTCTACAAATGCGATAACTACATGTTCCTATATATTCACGGAGGTTGCGAATCGTATCGATTGTTGTGATCCGTCAGTTCATCTGAGCCTAGATCATCTTCAAAGATGCCCTCGTCCACATCGTCGTCTGAGATAGTTAAATCATCCTCTGGATATTTATAAGTACTGCTCAGTTGACTGGACGGCACGACTTGTTCCTAAACACAAAAATCGTTCATGAAATATACTCTATTCGCCGTACATTCTTACCCAAGTACGCGACATTCATTCGATTTCTTTGCGGTGAACAACTAACCTCTGTATCGGTGTTGCCTTCTTGCATCGAAACGTCTGCTTCGAACTCATTAAAAAGATCCTCCTCTGGTTCTTCCTCGGGTTGAAGCGGCAATAGCCCAGAACCCTGACTTAAATTTACTGTTATTTCTGGTTGGCCTACGAATATACCAGTAATTCGTTTGGCAACACGCGTTAATCTTGACTTACAGATATTAATACTAGCTTCCGTCATTTCTACTTACGGAGTGGATCATCCCTTTGATTATCCAACGGTGGATATTGGTATGACCGGTCATTGTTGTTTTCATTTTGGTATCTGCAGTAGATGGACTGTGTTTCATTTTGGTTTTGAACCCGTTCCATCTCTTTCGTGCCTATTCCTGCCTTGTGAAGGCTTTATATTGAATTGAGGGAAATTAAACGTAGAACATGCGTACTGCAATGTTCAACGAATCGGAAATACGCCGTTTAGCCTCTTAAGATTTTCACCACGATGTTTCAAGCGATGAATCACTGAAGAAAAATGATGAACTTGCAAGAAGTCTGTCTGGCCGATTCTATGAGTTATATATGTATATTTGGTTATGAATTCATCGAAATCCCTCGTTCCACTAAATATGTTCCTTCGAACGACGCATTTTAAGAGGCACTAATAAATCGACACTTTTCTCTTCCTCTTCACGTTCGTAATACTTGTTGGTTTATCACAGTTGATTCGAGTAAGACAATACAAATTGTCGGACTACTCGCAATAACTTTTGTCACATCGGCGTTCCTCGCGCGCAGGTCGTTCACCTTTTCTGAAGTTCGCATACCCCTTGAGCAGATCCGCGAAGCAATTCAATGTTATTGCAACGATACTTCACAGAATTACAACAGGGGAGAGGATCACTAGACGATAATGCACGATAATGCGAAGATGACATCAGCACCTTGATGGCTCTCAGGAATCTCAGCATGCGTATAAACGGCGAATCGCAATGAATGAAAGCGCACTGCGCATGCGCCGTTCGAGCTTTCAGTCACGAGATTCACGTGCGATGACGTCAGTCGATCCCATGCCCATGCCACGATCCCAGAATCGTGTAATGATCGATCGGTAGGAATTTGCACTACTCTTACTCGGAACTACCAAAATGGGTAAGTAAATGTACGTACACTACACTTATCTTTCCCTTTCTTATTACAGATACGTTTAAATAACAGCGATTAAGCCGATATTATAGCAGACAATTAAACGTCAAACGAATGTGTTTTATTATGAAAGACTTATATGTATATACTTATATTAGACGAGTGCACTTCAGCTCCATAATGTCACTGTATAATAATTGCAATGTGCAAATGCGACTTTAAGTAAAGTTTAAATTTACAGAATATCGATTGCGTCTAACCAATATCGTATCTTTTTATTAATAGTCATGAAAAAAGGGAGTTTCAAATACAGTTGAATACAGTTGAATAAAGTGTTCATAATACCTTAATGTAATTTACGGTAAGCGTAAGTAATGTACACAAAACGTGATTCGTGAGTACAGACCAGCTTAAAATGGGAAGAGTACCTACGGTGACGTATTCGAAAACGGTGGTGGTCTTATAGAACTTTGTTTTTCTTTGAGCTTTGCATTGGCCGTACGACGATGAAAGATGGCGTTTGAAGAATGCAGGATTAACGGAGAACACGGTGCATATTACTTGAGAATTAAACGTATAAATAATAGCATGTCGGTTAGAAACTCCTAATGATTAATCGTCATTCGAGTCTACGTCAAGGTATCTTCAAGGGGGACTAAACAAAAAAAAATAGTTTTTCGAAGAATAAAAGAAAGAAGGAAATCACAGCTTTCCCCATATCTCTCCCATCCCTTTCTCTCTACGTCCAGCATTTATTACGAGAGAAAATAGTTAACGGTACAATTAAAAGGATTAACCGGCATAACAAGCAGGTATATCAGCTCTCCACGAAAGTATCACTTGTATCCATTGGTTATCTCCTCGCTGCACTTACGCTTCGTATAAACTTTCTCTCTCTCTCTCTCTCTCTCTCTCTCTCTGTCTCTCTCTCCATCAGAATAAATTTATCCATCGCCGCGTACCTTAATATCCTACGGGGTGTAAGTGCCTCGCGAAAGTGCTCCTCGACAGCGTCGAGCATCACGGTCGATGTATTAGTAAAATTACAATGATTCCTTTTGCATGGTAGTTGTTTTTTTTTTTCGCTTTCCTTTTTCTCCCGCTACGTAGCCTCTCTAATAATTCAACTTTACGACGCCCTTGCTCCTGCTCGGCACGAATTGTAAAGCGAGCTCTAGAAATTTCGGTATTCTTCCGATGAAAAGGAAATTCGAAATCGGATTGAGTTTTGTCTGATTCCACGCGTATTGAAAAGGGGTGGAACGGTCGTTGGAAATCGGTGTCCAAGCTTATTTCGAATTGCTGCGGCGAATCGTGGGTTGGATTGCGTGTGCGTTTTGCGGGTGTGACGCGCGTCGGGGGATTGCCACTGAGACCGTTCTAAAAATCCATTCGATCCGGCGTACTGGTAGAAGAGGGTTGCCGGCCGTTAGCAGGCACAGTCGCAGGCACAACGGCGAATGCGTTTCTCGCGACGATGTGCGAAGGGCTCGGGTATGGAGCGAACCGAGCGTGGTTGAACGTCTGCGAAAACAGAAAATTAGCGATGAGCAATTTTTATCGACCAATCTATGAAGTGGTGGAGTGGGAATTTTTGAAACTCGGCCTGCCAATTGCGCAATGCTAGATAAGTTTGGCGGCGGGAGGGGGGAGGGGATAGGGGGGATCACTCAAAAATCCATGCCAGTGATTTAAGAATTGTAAGAGAAGAGTTCTGAGAAGAAGCTAGATTAAGGAGCCTAAAAAAAAGAATTGCGCACAATGGGGGCGGTTCTCCTCCTCGTGCTCGTCGTGCTGTTGCGGCTGTGCCTGTTGCTGCTGGTGAGGTTGGGGCTGGATCACCAAATGCGCCGATTGCCGGTGTTGCTCCGGTTGGCGTTGCTCCTGTTGTTGATCCGCGGACTGGCCGTCGGTCACCTCGGCGTGAGCTTGAACTGGCACCTCCATGGTGTTGACCGCTCTCAAGGGTAAACTGAATCTTGGTACGGGGAAGGCCCTACCCTCGACCACCTATGGAAATTAGAAGGATTTCGGCCGATTTAAGGTCAAGGTCGCTCGATAAAGGGGATGCAAAAGAAGTTGTTGGCAGCGGTGGGATTCGAACCCACGCCTCCGAAGAGACTGGTGCCTTAAACCAGCGCCTTAGACCGCTCGGCCACGCTACCACGGTGTCTTATTGGAAGTTGCGGCCACCAGTGGCTCTCATTCTCACTAGCCGATAAGATAAAAATAACGTTCCGTGGCCTACTCGCACGATCTCATTCGTACGCAGGCATCGACGTGATGAAATACATAATATAAAGGTGAAATTAATGGGTGGAAGTGAATGGAAATATCCAGTGATGCTTTCGGCGCGATATCAAGAATGCGATAAGAATGGACCCATTTAGCGCATTCACACAAGTCTTCATGCGTCCATGCGTAAACTCTTTCATTCGTTATCACGAGTGCGATTATACATATAATGAAAATTTTCCTCGTCGCACCTAATTGTCGGTAATAATTTTAAAGAAAAACTTTAAAGTAAAATTAAAAATTCCTGCTTGGATAGAACTGAACGGGCTACGTTTAATTTACGAAGCTTAAGAGTAAGGATGCATCGAGGTTTACTCGCCTGATGAATTATATTACGAATCTCGGCTGGTACAGGGAAGTTTCTCTCGATGTCATCGCCCTCGTCTTCTGGCCCTGGGAAAGGTTTCGCTTCCATTTGCTCCTCGGAACTGTCCGATCCATGTCGACCGTCGATGTTGCCGTGCTCCAAAAGGTTTCGTACTTCGATAGGAAGAGGAAATTGTCCCAGATGAATCGGTCGAGCACCCTCGGGGAAGGATTTGAATTCCTGCACATTCTGAAGACCAGAAGGATCAGAAGGTTTCGTTTTCTTAATCCATTCTAATTCGAGCGAATTAATTCACACCTTATTAAAATGTCATTTGTGAAGCAACCAAAGTATTCAAATTAATGAAATAATGCATTAAGGGCGCGGGAGGGCGGTTCGAGACATGAGCATTTTTCAATGAAAAAATTCACCCTTATACTATAAAGTACAATAAGTAAGAGAAAAAAAGAACTGGCTTTGATTATCATTAATAGTTCATTCAAAACAATTACATACGTATACCCTTTTCATTTGGCCATAAAGTAGGCTACCCCTAATGGCTCAATATGTCCAAATATTCCACTTGTATATGTAATTTACCGTAGACGTATATTATATGTAGAAGGGCTCTATGCCAAAATGAATTTCTATCAGCTTTTGACAAATCCTTGTCATTATGCGAATTCAATTCGAACTTTACCTCGCGTCGAGCACCTTCAGGAATCTGCGCTGCGACGGGTCTGTCCTCGTTGGTGATGTGCTGAATGATGTTCTTGATCTCCAAAGGCACTTGTTGAATGATCCTCCTGATCTCGATTGGAATCCCTTGGAAGGCAGACACCGTGGGTCTCTCGGCTGACATTTGACCAATCATGGAGCTCTGCGGAGCGTGTTGCAGCATTTGCTGAGGTAATCCCTGAGGCATCGAGTTCTGCTCGTGGTGGTGAACCTGCTGATCGGCCTCAGGTGGCGGAGGTGGCATCATCGCGGGTACTTGCTGATCTTGGCCATAGGGAACATTGGTGTTCTGTTGATCCAAGTGTTGGTATCCGGTTGGGCCGTCTTGGTTGTCCTGCTCGCGGCTCCCCTGCATCATTGGGGGCCTCATACCTCGGATTGCATCCATAGGGAAGTGACGGAGTTCAATTGGAATCTGTCTCACCTCCAGCTGAAATATTAATATCGCGACGGGTAATTAATTATACGTCGTGAAGCAAAATTCCTTTGATCTCAATGGTAAAAAAAATGACTTTAATTCCAAGTCCTTGAATTTTCAATGTAATTCCGCATAAATGGTATCAAGCCTACATCTCGTTGCAAGATTTGCAAAAGCTGCAATATGATATGGCATGGACTACAGAATACTTAGGATCGTTTTAAATAAAATTATTATTTCCAATCGTACCGATCACCCACCATGAGTAGCATGTTAATGCTATTTGGAAGACAAACCCTTTAACACTAAGGAGGTGGAAAGCGGTCAAATAACTCTCCGATCAACAAGCAAAATTTACATATAGAAAACAAATCTTAGGTACGGTTATTGTTAATGGACACTCACTTGTGGTCCCATTGCAGGATTGCGTTGGGGTGTGATCATTGGGGTCTGCGGGCCGATACGCGGTGGCCTCATCTCCATAGTGATCTGTGGAAGGTTGCGCAGTTCGGGAGGAAGAGCGCCAGGCGGTATGTGGTTCAAGCCACGTGGGTCGCTCAAAGGCAATTGCTGCATGTTTGGAACGTGGTACTGCGTGTGCACCTGATATTGACGGTAATTAGGATTCTCTTCCTGCGAGTGAAGGGGAATCTGGACCGTACCGAGTGGAACGATAATCGGGGTAAGCATATCTTGATCCTGTTGCCTGGAAGAAGATCAGTAAGAAAAACGCTGACTCATTCCGGACGTGTTCAACATCTTATCGTTGGAATGCAGAATATTTTGTTGTTTCTATGCGCCGAGATACTTTCCACGTCTCGTTCGCGGGGTAATTGTTCCGTAAAAGAATAATCTAAGATGGAGAAACTCGTGAAAAACAAAGCTCTTAGAACGATAAAAGGCACTAAGGAATACACATACTGAGTTCCTTATTGCAACGGTGGTATAACTTTACGGCCCGATATGTTTTTTCTTCAGCGTACGTAGTTAAATATTAAAGAGCCAATAAGGAAAGCTGTGCTTGTAACTACTAAAACAAAATACATATACATATATGTATGTATGCGATTTTATAGACAAGGTTCGCAATAATTTGTTATTGCCATTTGAGGACGAGGGAAATAACTAATCCCGCAGATCGTGAAATGCGAGAAATGTTTAATGTCAGGCTCCTATTTTGAATACGGAGTACTCACTCTTGGCTAGGATTACCAGACTCGCAGAGAATGGCAACACGCTCGCCGCTCAATCTCTGGAAACGCTGCGGATCGGTACTGTTATCCTGACCGTTCTCGCTCATTCCGTCCATCACTTCGTCAGCTCTTCGTCTCTCCACGACGCAGGAGACTCTGCTGCGCGCTTGCTGCATCAAAGTCTGAAGAAAAAGAAATAATGTCAATCTTTGGTCTCATGACCTCCTTAAACAAAAAGATTATCGGATTGATTTTTTTTCGTGACAATTGAAATATTGTTAATTTAAGAAACTGAAGATTACTTTTAGCCAACATATTCGAAAAGATTAATGTTTAATAAACTGCATGCACTTACGCCTGCAATGTCATCGAGGTCGAGCTGCAATGGGAGCTTGATGTGCACGGGAGGAAATTCATCATCATCGTAGTCATCGTCATCGTCATCATGATCACCGCTCTCGTTGTCCGATTTCGAGTCACTACTGTCCTCTTCCCTCATGACTTTCACGTCCTTCGTGTCGCCAGCAATTTCCTTTTTCGTCAGAGTCTTTGATAGCGATTGCAGATCTCCCTTCGCATCAGGTGGATCCTACGCAATAAAGAATCGTTCGAAAATGTATAAACAATTTTATTCATTCACAGAGCAGGGCTTTCGACGTAGATCAAACTATTCTATTGATCTTATATTGCGATTAATAAATCGTACATTAATTTCGCTTAAAAGTGGATTAAAGTAGCTGCATTTTAAAAACATCTTCTAGATTTCATAAACTGTTTTACACACCAGATTTCACAAACAGTTTTCGCATGCCACAGATCGAAGGCCGCTGTTCTCGATACCATAAAATCCACTTGCCGACATTAATTAGACGGCAATTGCATTTCGATTTCGAATATTGGTCGAAGGGAGATATAGATGCTATAATGTGAGGCGAGTTCACTTTCACTCACGACCCGATGTCGCGACCAGGAAGACGCGTTGCGTCAAGCCAAGCGATGATTACCACCACCACCGCCACCATCGCCACCGCCAATCGACGGCGGTTGGCAACCGGTGGAAACGGCAACTACGATATTTAACCAGACAAGTTTCGAAGGAGCCTCGAGTAACGCAGCAATGAGCTCGTCTTCTGTTGTCCTCCCGACAAGGCGCGCTCACAGCTTTCCTTCGTTTCCTCTCTTCTAAACCAGGAAGAATCGTGCGCCGCGCTCAACCTCAGTCCTCCGTTTTATGTCCCTCTTCCTTTCCGCGACGGAGCATTCTCCACTCCTTCATTAAGGCTAATCATCGTTAACGACTGGTACTTATCTCTCATCGCCTAAGAGAATCGATGAAGAGGAAATAGCGATCTCGATATTTCGTTCGTTTCGTGCCACAGAGAACAATCGAGCTCTCCTATCGAATTGCAAACTGTCTCTAAAGTTTTGATTTACGGATTGAACCACTTCGCGGAAGCTTAGCAAAGAGAAGGAATCGAAAGGCGTAAATTAGACCCTCGCTCGCAGTATCTTTCCTTTTTAATATCATCGCGCTTTGTAAAGGACTTCTAAATTAATTCGAAAGAGCGTAGATACCTAATTGTGAAAGGAAAGAGAAAATTTTCCATTTGGAAGAATCCAACCGAGAGAACTTCCCGTGTGTATGCTACATAAAATGGTCCCATGGCATACGCGCAACTTTCTATTGACACAAAGGGAAATCATTCTCGAGAGTATTCCAGAGATACGTACTCGTACATTAGATTTCGAAATATCTTCCTTTCCGCGAGCACCCGCCCCTCGGCTCCCGATATGTAATCCTCCTTAGGGGAAAGAAAAATGAGGTAATTACAGCTTTGTAAAAGAATGGCATGGATTG